>OY751313.1:65344135-65516899 GCA_963564615.1 Rhorus exstirpatorius | reverse complement strand
GAGACTCTCTCTCTCTCTCTCTTCTCTACGATCCAATCATTAGCTCGTTTAGGACACCGAGAAATTGCAAGCACAGGTGATCAAAGCTCTCGCCAGAGTATCGTATCGGAGAGAATGAGAGAGAAAGCCAGAGGACTCGACGCGATACACAGGTATAAGCTTGACCAGCATGCTAAGGGCGTCCTCATATATATTTATATAAGGAAGGAAACTATATAGGGCTCTAGTTGAAAATTCGTCCGTTTATAATATTTAAATTTATCGAATAATCATATATTTTTGTATATGATTATTTATATATATTATGTATATTATGTACATATAGTATTTTGTACGCTTTATTTCTGAAGATTACATCGAAAAATTCATCGAAAATGATTTTATCGCCAATAGAAATATCCTGGAGATTTAATTATATTTATTATTGATATACACGTATCTAGTCCATTCCGTAAGCCTGTCCTCGTTGCCTGTCAGTTATTTTTATTTTATTTTTTTTGCATAAAAACCGAAGGCGATATTAAGAATTATCGTCTCTGATAAGAGAAAATTGTACATATATACACTACCGTCCATAAGTATGGGGACACTCGCCCCAGATCCGAGCCACACAAAAAGTTGTATCGCTCTTTGAAAAATGAAGATATCTCAATTTCCCAAGCGGCGTTTTAAAAAGGACATATTTAGCTTCATTTACCTTTTTGGAAAAATTTTTGCGATTTTTTTGAGCCCGGTACGCACTTTGAAAGATGGTCATTTTTTGGCTTTTTTTGGAGGGTGGAAATTTTCCCGCATATCTCGTAAAAAAAATTTTTCAATTTTTTTTCCGTGAAAAACTTGAAGCGGGGAGTACAACCTTCAATCTCATTTTTTGGAAAATTTTTTACGATTTTTTTTCGCAAAGATATTCAACTTTTTGCAAAAAACGACCATATTTATAAGGGGTAGTTTCACTCTGAAACTACTGGGTTTTCGTAAAATTACTAAGAGGGTAAAAAGTTGCATACAATCATTTTGGATGTATCACATTTTTTCAGAATTAAAAAAACAAATTCGAAAAAAAAAAATTTTTTCAAAAATTGAAAAATTTTTTTTTTCAAAATTCTTTCTTAAATCAACGAAATATTTTTTTTATCGTGAAAAATCGGGTCTCTTACCTCATCTACACGGCTTTTTCATCGTCGTTTTGTTTACATTTGTTTCGAACGTCGAGCGGGTGCCACGTCTCGTCAAAGCTGTAATCGCAGCAAAAGGTGGCTTTTTCGATGAAAAAGCCGTGTAGATGAGGTAAGAGACCCGATTTTTCACGATAAAAAAAATATTTCGTTGATTTAAGAAAGAATTTTGAAAAAAAAATTTTTTCAATTTTTGAAAAAAATTTTTTTTTTCGAATTTGTTTTTTTTAATTCTTAAAAAAATGTGATACATCCAAAATGATTGTATGCAACTTTTTACCCTCTTAATAATTTTACGAAAACCCAGTAGTTTCAGAGTGAGACTGCCCCTTATAAATATGGTCGTTTTTTGCAAAAAGTTGAATATCTTTGCGAAAAAAAATCGTAAAAAATTTTCCAAAAAATGAGATTGAAGGTTGTACTCCCCGCTTCAAGTTATTCACGGAAAAAACGTTGAAAAATTTTTTTTACCAGATATGCGGGAAAATTTCCACCCTCCAAAGAAAGCCAAAAAATGACCATCTTTCGAAGTGCGTACCGGGCTCAAAAAAAATCGCAAAAATTTTTCCAAAAAAGGTAAATGAAGCTAAATATGTCGTTTTTAAAACGCCGCTTGGGAAATTGAGATATCTTCATTTTTCAAAGAGCGATACAACTTCTTGTGTGGCTCGGATCTGGGGCGAGTGTCCCCATACTTATGGACGGTAGTGTACGTTCGACGAGAGCGGAAAATCCGATGACGTGGCTGCAGCATATATACGTGACTATATGTACGAATACCGACGTAGTTTTGTTTGGGCCGCTCCTTGAACGACCGTCAATGCTTGATTTTGAGAAATTTTTCGATAAAACTGTCAGATATAGATTAAATAATATACTCTGGAACGATATATAACGATATAAAACGAAAATATCCGTCCTAGGTTGATGTAACCTCTCAGAGAGAATCTGCGCTCTTGCTTCTCTCCCTGTACGAATCTTCGACTCTATAGATTGAGCATTTTTGGGACCAAACACTTCGATTATTCCAAAGTGGAATAAAGTCAATCTTGATGGCGATTATCCGAGTCCAATACTCGCTTATATACGACACGCTCAATTTGGTCTATCATCATTCCCTTGAAGTTATTGATTACCAGTCATTCATCAAATGCAAGCGCAGTCGGTGCAACAAAACGCAAAGCATTTGAACCACAACGTAAATTTTTTTTGTTTTTTAATCTCCGGAACTATACGTGGTCGATCGCTTTCACGTTTTACAGGTTATATTCAGTATAAGTTCATCACGGTTTTGTAAAAGTGCCAACTGTCTCCGTCACCTCTTTGAGATCGGGACAGGATTTTCTTTAAGCATAATTACCTTGGGACTGGTCAAAGTTCTCTCTGCCCGAATGCTCTGTTGCTGGTCCACCACGTGTGACTCTCCGCTGCCTGAAGAGCGAAATATTACGTCCGTTCTTCGGCTTTTTTTAATTCACTGCTGTATTGTATCCCACTCTCGTATAGCCAGCATCGTCTACTATAACGCAGCTATCCCGTTTGCGCAGAAAAATCTACAGGAGCGACGAAGAAAGTCCAATGTGCTCGCATGCCTCCTGGCTATAACCCTTCTTCTCGTCGTCCACCATTCTTCCTTATTCGTGTCTTCTCTTTTTTTTTTTTGGCCTTGCATTTCCTCATCTCCCTTCTCTCTCATTCTCGTTTCACATCGCATCTTCGTCGTTTTTTTTTTTCGTTCTACCGACGTTTGGTTCGCGTTTTTATCCCCCATTTTTTTTTTCCTTCCTCCGCCAAAGCTCCAGATAAACGGCTCGCCTCCGAGATTTACGCTCTCGAACCCTTCCGGCCATTCAGAAGTGGTGTTAAGATCTCTCTACGCTCGCGAGTCTCTGTTTTTTTTTTTTTTTTTTTTTCTTAAACACGGAATTATGTTTCTGAGATAATCGCTACGAGATCTCTCTCTCTATCTTTCGCTTTGTTCCATTGGGCTCACCTCCCAGCATGAGTTCTCTATTGACCCTTATATAAGCAAGGCAAACATCTGAAGATTTAAAAAATTAAAAGCTAAACTGAAAAAATACATTTTCTATTGAAGTTGCGATTTAACAATCTGACTGAGTCAAACCGACAATCCGACGCTCTTTTTCGATGTGCAACGTTTTTTTTTTTTTTTTTTTTTTTTTTCGTATTTTTGTGACAAAAAAATCGATAGGCAAATTTCGGAAAGTTGGATATTTATTCTTTTAACGTCCGACCGTAGCGAAGCGATGGTGGAACAGTGTGAGAGGTAGATTTTCTAAAGTACGAGGAATCGCACCTTGATTTCCGATAGAACGGGTGAGAATTTGTCGTAAACTTCTTGACTCGTGCGGATCGTTCTTACCCGAGGTTGCGAATGCTGACACACTGTGGGCTCACGAAACAAGCCGAGAGTGGCGTTAGTTTTGAACTTTCGAGTGTGAGCAGTCCAGCGGGCGCGGTGATCGAAAATCTCGATTCACGAAGCCCCATCGTCGTTTATACCCCGTGTGGAGTGTGTTCCACGCTCGATTTGACGTAGTTCGGAGACGGCAAGAGTGAGGACCAAAGTCGTCTGCTGTCGGCTGCTCTCTCCCTCTCTTTCTCTTTCTCTCTTCGATCTCTCTCTCTGCACGGTGGGCGACATTCGAGTTTCAAGGCAAACCTTCGTGCCCCGTTCGCCGAGTTTCTCGTGGGCGAATCTTTTCGAAGAAAATTCTGTTCATTCAATCGAAGAGGAGTTGCTGAATCTTCGCGTATAGTCCGCGATGCGTCTTTCATTCGGCTCGTTTTTGTCACTGTTTGCATGTATACTCTACCCACTGTGAGAGCGTCACGAGCGAGCAAAAAAAAAACCAATCGAACTCATTCACCTCGAACGTATGCGAAACGTATGAGGGAAAGAGACAGTGCCAGAAGGAGACCTCGAAATGATATCTCATACACGTGCATCCGCATCGATGATACATCTCGCTCAGCGACGCGAACGTAAAAAAAGTGAAGGCTCGTCCGAGTCAAAGAAACGATATCCGCGAAGAAGCGCATAGAGCATAATAGCTGAGAATTATCTTGGGGGATATTTTTCTCGTCAACTGGAATGGTTGTTAGCCAAAGAGGTCAGTGATTTTTTACGCTGACTTTTGATTTTTTGTTTTTTTTTAGCTTTTACTTGCTTTTCTCTGTAAAGTGAGAGCCTGCGATAGTTGCGTCTCAATCGTACACTGAAAAAAAAGTTTCCCGATTCGAGCCATAATTATTATTGCTTCAGCCATATTATATGGGAAAATACGCTACTGCCATACCATCTAGGTAATAAAGCCATACAAATATGACTGACACAATATCGTTGGCGTAAGCATACCACTATGTCATGACAGACATATACCCGATAGCTCCGCGAATCTGACAAGTATCTCTATTTCAGCAATACCATAGTATGGTTGAGTTCACCATCACGAGTTATGCGTATGCCAACCATACTAGTATAGCTGTCTTATAAACGCTAGCATACGAGGTAGACGAACACCAGCCATACTAGTATAGCCGAAGCAAGCATATACAATGTTGTTTCGTGGATAGCAGTTTTGTCAGTGTAGGCAGAATTATTTGTATACCAACAATACTAGTAGAGCTGTTTTATAAACGCTAGCATACGAGGTAGACGTACCAGCCATACTACCAAAAGAATATGGCTGAATTATAAATTCATTTTATATAGATAAATTACAGAATATTGTACCTACCTATACTCGTATAGGTAGGTATATATAGTAGGGGATATTCGGGTCACAGTAAAAATTCAGCCAATATGTTTCATAATCATGAATATTTATTTTAATCATCTGTTATCGATAATGATATTCATACATAAATATTTTGCAAAAGAGACTTGATTTTTAGAGCTAATGAAACACACCTGGAAGTTTGAGAGAATCCATGGCCCGGAGACATATGATACTCTCCTTGCAGGAAAATGACAGTTGACCTAACCTACAAAAATTCGCTTGTTATACGATTGGCGTTTATATAACAGGAAAAATAGTCCTTTTTTACATATTCCGTAGATAAGTGAGAACAGACTTACCTTCAAATGTTGGTATAAGCTCATCAAGATTCCGTTCGTTCAGTTTCTTCTTCACAAACTCGTTCATTATCAAATTTTGCGTAGCGAGGTCTCGTTTTCGCGCGAGGCAGAGGCATAGACACCACGCGTTAACAGATTACTGTAGGTGTTCCAAAAACGTAGCATAGTTGCGCGAGCCATATTAGTATAGCTATGTGTCACAACGTTATTCTCGCAGCCATACTATATGGTTGAAATAGCTAGGCATGTAAAAATCAGCTACTACAGCTGTTTGAACAATACAGTATAGTTTCGCGAGCTATGTTAGTATGGCTGATTTACAAAAACGATAAATTTCCAGCTATTTATAATGACTAAGCTAGCCAGACGATTGAGTGTCGTCCACAAAGGCGCAGTATAGGCGCCGTAGACAAAACTGCTTTGCCTTCACCAGCGATATTATTGTTGAATTAGAAATACTTCACTAGTCATATTTGTATGAACTTTTACGGCAATCGGGATTTTCTAAAAGGGCTACTGCATTTTCTGTGTGGGCAATATTTTTTCACCAGTATACCTATAACTGGCCAACAATAACAGTATTATTGTAAATCCCGAACCATTTTTTTCAGTGTAATTATAGTACTGAAAATACCATTCATGGAATTTTAGTGATTTTTTAATTTACTCATATAGTATCACTTATTCGCATATCACTTATAGTATCACCTTACGAATCAACTAACGAAGAAAAATATTTCGATCGGACATTTAAACCATAAAAAATGAGCACTGTAAATCATAGATGAGCATCAAAATCACTGAATGTCAACAAAAAACCAATGTACGCGAATCTCTTCATAGAAAAAGAGATAAAGATTTGTAGGTAAGATATTAGAAGGTTCGAAAATCGCGATGGTAAAAAATTTTTTAAATAAAAATAGAAAAAAAACTTTGTCGACGAGACACGATTCGAAGATGAAAAAAAAAGATAATAAAATGAAGGCAAAAAAAAAGAGAGAAATGCCTCTCGCTGGAGCGCAGTTGGAAATTCGCGTCAACTAAGATCACGTTGGAAAGAGTCTGCGAGGCAATTATAGTTCTCCACTGACAGCTGAGAATTTTACGAGCATCTTTGTTCCGTTAAGATGAGCATCGTTTCGTCTGTAATAGAACTCGTTTGCGATAAAGCCCCCTGACGTTTGTAACAGAACTCTCTCTTTCTCTTTCTCTTCGGCTGCAAAGTGCATTTCATGATCCCCTCGCGTGTGTGTCTTCGTTAGTCAGGAGACGTATATATAAACGTGGCCTAATGTTAAGTATGTTCGTATACGTTGATTTCGCTTAGAAAGGCGATGGACGACCCCCCGGATAGACACGTGATCACTCAACTGATTTTTTCTTCTTCTTTTAATTGACAAATAAAAAGCGCACTACAAGAAAAACTGCATTGCAATAAGTATTCAGAACATTGATACCGAAAAGTTGTTAAAAAATTAGTATAAAAAAATGTTTGTCGGCCAAATATTAAGACGGCCGTTTACTCTGAGTATTTACTCTGGAAGGCTTAAAAAAACGTGAGTAATTTTCAATAATATCAGGGTAGACGCAACAATTGTGGCCACTTTAAGCATTTTCGAACATTCATTTACGAAGTGTTCAGATTATTGCAAATTCAGAATTGAAAAAGTGATCGACGTAACCTAAAAGGTACACAGAATCGAATTTTTATCATTTAAAACCTTTTCTGATCATGATAAATAAGAAAATAGGAAATTATCTTGTAGCTGTCACTTTCATCAATTGTGGTCACAATTTTACTACTTTCAGCCATCCGAAGTACCAGTTGTGGCCACCAAGCTGTGAATTGGGATTGGCCATAAGCTGGCCGCAAATAGAACAATCGCATTTTGAATGTACCACTTTTTGCCACCACGTATTTTTCAGGATTTTAGCTGAAATATCAGTTTTTTGTAATTATAACCCGAAAAATGAGCTTCAACTGATAAAATATAAATTTTTAATGGGGCGGAATGACTTTAGATGTGAGAAACCGTACAAGAAAACTACACAAATCGCTCGGCGTTGACATATTTCGTCATATTTCGTTGAAATAAGTTAGTAGATATTCAATAAAGCAATCGATAGTGATCCGGAAACATCTTGAGTATCGAAATATTACGCTCGATGAAGTGAACATAGCCTTGAAACTTTAAGAAATTCGAGGGAAATGCGGAGTGGCCACAAACGGTACAATGGCCACAACTGGCACATCTACCCTATGTATGAAACTTTTGTGAAAAAAAAAACAACTTACCGATCCATATATGTGACTTTACTGAATATCAGCGCGAGTGTCATAAGGAAAAAAAAAGAATCGATGAAAATTTAAATATACAGTAATTTTTGATATTCCAATATTCAAGATAATAAAAATGTCACCATCGATTACATATAAATTATTTGAAAAAAAAAACGCAACAAGCTCCCATTTTACAAAGCTCTTTTGCTAGATCAAAAATAGTACGCAAACACCGATTAAAATTACCTTTATCTGAATATTTAAATTCTCAAAACTCTTTTTTAAATCTAAGTATCGATTGATAGCAAAAAATTTCAGGCTGTAGATTATGACGTATTTTTTTTGTTTTTTTTTTTAATGTGAAAAGATGCATGCACAAATTTCGACGAGAGGTAGAACAAAAAAATATCTGTTTAATCCCCGAAATCGTCTATCAGTGGATATGAATATATGTCGCGATTGAGGTGCATCGGATATAATATATTATAATATATTATAATAGCATTGCGAGGCAAGATTCTGATTCGAAAACAAGGAAAACGAGGCAAGTGTACAAAGAGGAAGAACCAATATATAGTATAGTAATGCCGAAGATGCGTTAATGGCCATATGCTCGTAATTGTACCAATGGAAAGCCTCTTTGACGTTTACCTTCTTCCGTATCTCGCTCAGAGAGTCAAGAGCTCGCGTAGGTGACTGTCGCTTCCTTCAACGTCCTCTTTTTTTCGCCTGTAAATCAACGGTGCAAAAACTTCTGCTGCTTCTTGCACTCGAGTAGTCCTCTCTACCGAGCATTATAGCAGCGAGGCGATTGCGACCATAATTTTACCAAAATTTCGTCCCCCCCACTATTGTTGGTTCTCGAGATAATGATTAATAAATTCTCAATTTTGTGAAAATCATAACTTCGTAACGGCTAATCGGATTTTAACGACTAAAAAACGAATCTTTTTTATTTTTTTTGCCCTTTTTGAAAAAAAATATGCCGTCATTGGAGAAAAGTTCATTAGACAGTTTTCGGGGAAATTTTTCGATTTTTTTTTTTTTCCACGAAAGGGCCAATCGGAATTCTACTCAGTATTTTTTTTTCTGATAGAGGGAGGTGATACACAACTCCGCAAAATTTTTTCAAAATGGAACAAGGCATCAGTGACGAGGAAAAAATTGTTTTTTGTTAATTTACCCCGAAAACTGTCTAATGAGCTTTTATCCGATGATGACATATTTTTTTTCGAAAAGGGCAAAAAAAATAAAAAAGATTCTTTTTTTAATCGTTTAAATCCGATCAGTAGTTACGAAGTTATGATTTTTACAAAATTGAGACTTCATTAATCATTATCTCGAAAACCAAAAATAGTGGGGGGATGAAATTTTGGTAAAATGTCATGGATATATTGTCCTTTGAAATGCCCATACTGAATAATTTTTTCGAGACAATAAAAAAACGGGGTGGCTGAGTTGACGTGGAATGTCCCATATATAATCCTGATTAAGACTCTCAGTCGTTGAATTCTCTTGGCCACGAATTACTCTCTTCGAGTCTTGTTTTGTCATACTTTACGTAAGCCTATATATACGTTTATAGACATATATATATAAGGCAATATAAGGACGAGGGCAAAGATCTTTCTTCCGCCTACTGAGAGAACAAACTATGAAGGGATCTACGATTTCACGGGTATTCAAGCACAATGGGGATTGACGGAAACAATGAATAGGAAGTACAGAGGGGGGGGGGGGGATTGTATACTCCGCACTCAGGGTGAATAACAAAACGACCTAGTCGAGCCTAAGAAATGATGCGTTCGGAAAAAAAAGCATGTATCGACGCGATTGCTTATGTATTGTCGGCCATTTTGGGAGAAAAATCAGATTCCGTATATCGTCACAAGGCTGGAAGGAAATCGCAGTTTCGCCGACAGGAACTTTCGCAGCGCCATAGCAACGATTCAGCCCCTATATCTATAGGGAACTATACTATACGTAAAGCCGGATTCAAACGTTCGCAAAAGATGTTGCGAATAAAGTTATTCCGAGTTCTCCATGTTTTGAAACTAAAATTATGTTAAATAAACGTAATTTCACACGAGAGACAATGGTGAGAGTGAAAAACAACTTTATTTTTGTCGTATCGGGGAGTTTGACCGACGAAAATGATCACGCGCAGTTCTCCGTTCAAGCGGGAGTTCATAGGGCGCGCTACCGCGGTATTCCTAATCAAGTCTCAAATTTAAGCATATGGTCTTAAGTCGTCGTCTACTAGGTGTCTTGAGATTGGGCGTTTGCGGTCTCTTAAAAACCGACATCGAATATCAACCCATCGGATCAAGTTGACTGGTTATATGATTCACGGTATCTCGTACATATAGTGTTGCCACTTTTCTTTATCAGGAATGTTCCGAGGCTCGAATCTCACTCTATCGGCAGAGATGATAGAAAAGAAAGAATGAAACAGAAACTAACAACGAAACACAACGATTTTGCACCGACAACGGAATCTCGTATAACCAATCGTTGCTGCGCATCGTTGGCGCGTCCGTGATAAGTCCTGGCGTTTTTCTATTAAAGTGTGTAATGTGGTGAGAGGGGGGGGGGGGGGGGGTCGCAGTCGCGTATGCAATAAAAATGCATCGTAGCATAAGCGTACCGCTTTTTGTTTTTATTTTGAAATTCGCGCACGAGCTTCGGAAAAATATATACGAAAAAGTTTCATTCGTATTTGTCAGCGTGCCGCGGAATCGTGTTCGTTGATAGAAAATTTTGACCAATAAAATATTGGTATCGCTGCGCGCGAATTCTTAACCTTCAAATCAATTGCTTTTTGTTTTCAAACGCGAGAGGTAATTTCGAAAATAATTTTCGGAGTAAAAAACGGAGGGAATGGAAGAATGGAAGTTGAATCCGGCACGAGGGGGCTAACAGGCCAGGGGATCCAAGATCGACAGCCGAAGAAGTGACAAAAAAGGCCGTAAGTGCCGTAGAATGTGTAAAGGGACTCGGAGTTTGTTGGCCTGCCCTTCTAATGTAAAAAGAGGTCGTGGATCGCAAAAGCGAACGTCGGAGTCGCTGGAAAGAGAGAGAGAAAGAGAAGGAGAGAGAGAGAGAGAGAAAGAGGAAGAGAGAAAGAGAAAGAGAGAGAGAGAGAGAGAGTGAGACCGAGTGAGTGAGAAAGAGAATCGTCGTCGCGTCGGCAAAACGGTGTTGTAGATCGTGAAAGAGGGGGTTGGGGGGGGGGGGGTAGACGGAGCACCGGTAGGCTCGGCAGTCTTGCCGGCAGCGCGACTCTTCAGTTTCGGCTCGTCGTTCCGACGCGATGGGTCTTTAGAGCCGTCAGTGTTCTCTTCTTCCACGTGCTGAACTGGATAAATCGCGATCGAAAAAAAAAAAACGCGTCGTCTGTGCGGTGTGGATGTGTGTATTTTTTTTTTTCCTATATCATTGCCACAATAAGCGACGATTTAATCTCGAAGCGATTTTTTTCTTTTCGCGTCTGATTAGTCATCCTCACTGTGCACATACACGTATGTATGTTTTGTCGCGAAAGAAAAAAAACGAAAAATTCGAAATATCATTGTGATTCGACATTTGGTATTTTAACAGTGGTGGAATAGATTTTTGGGAGAGAAAAATCATACCAATCAACGTCGTTCTCCTGATATACATATATATTTATATACATATATAATATAAACATATATATACATTTATATATATATTTTCCTTTGTTTTTCTCAAGTGCTCGCGATGCTTCAAAGTGTTTCTCGTTTCGAACGAATTTTGACACCCACGCAGTTGCTTCTTTCACAGTGAACAGTGATTATCGCCCCCCTTTTTTTTTTTCTCGACCGACCTCCCTTGTTCGTATATTAATTTGTGCAAAGTTTCTATTTTTTTTTTGTTGGTTTGCGGTTTTTTTTTTCCGTGAAGATTAATTTACGTCTGGTTTACACTTGAAAACTTTGGATTACACGAACTTGGGACATCGAGTTGCGGACATCGGCGTTTAAGGTTAGCGTTATAATGTACATTTTGCAGAGTTATATATACGACACGAATTTAGCACCCATTATTCGTTGTTATCGTTGGCATTTTTATACGTCGATATGGATACTATGAATATCGTTCGAGAAAAAAAAGCATTGTTTTTTTTAACGTTCTTTGTAAAATTAACATTTATATGCCTTTGAAGACTAATTAAAATTACGAAGAAAAAAAAAAGTAGCGATCGGAATTTTCTTCGTCGCTCGTTGAAATTCATGCTGCAAATGACTTTTTGTCAATGGAGGAACAAATCATTGAACTTTTCAACATGAAAAATGCAATGCAACGAACGTTGCAGAATTAATATGATCACTATGATACTTCAGGTGGTTTTTATCGAAATAATTAATGATTAAGGAATTTTTGGCAAAAGAAAACAACTAATTCTCTGTTATGGGATTCGTTATTCATGAGAGAGAGAGAAGACCATGAACAAAACTCGTTTTCGTTCAGAGCTCAGGGTCCCTCGATTTTCTCCGGCTCTTTCATTCCATCGTTCTCTCTCTCTCTCTCTCTCTCTGTGTGTCTCTCTCTCTCTCTCGGTCCCTCGGTCTTTATGCCATTCTCCCTTGCTCGATCCATTAAGTGAACACCCGTGCAAGGTTATGCTGTACAAATCCCAATGAAGAAAGAATTTCTCGAAAATTAATGGAAAGTTAGCTCGAATCATGGAGAATATTTAATTTTTTTTTCTTTTTCTTCAACACAAAATCGCATGTTAGGATAATTAATCGCGAATTTTTGATAAATTATCGTTGGCGTTTGCTCCAAAGTTAAATGACGCTTATCCACCCGAAAATCGTGACTCGAGACGCGCTTCGACTTGTTCGCGATAAAATCGTTTGGTATTCTCCTATTTGTACATAGATATATGCGAACATGAGGGAGGATGACTAATGGAGTATTCCTTCGTGTCGATGATCCGATTAATTTTTAATTCGAAATTTTTTTTTTTTTTCCATTAGTCAGCTTAGAAAATATTAAGTATTCTCAGGACAAATATCCGATGAAATATAATATTTTTCGTTAAATCTTGATTAAATAATTAAAGATGCTTGGATTTGTACAGTCTGAAAGAAAAGTTTGACTCGATGAGGACTTGGAGTACATCGATATGAGTGGACAATCGGAAAAAAAAAATAAATCATATTGAAAATATTGTGAAAATATTAATATAAAAGAATAATAATTCCGAAAAGATATCGGCAAAGCTCAAAATTTTGTACAAGAGCTTCAAAATATCATTGGGTATTTCCCGACAGGTTCGTTGCAAACAAATGAAGGAGTCAATTTTTTCTGAAAAATTTGAAGACTTCGTTTTTTTTTGCAGGGAACCTTGAGTGAAATGCCCGATTAATTGTGAAGCTCGAGTGTTATTCGGGGGATTATTTTTCCATCCAAATTTCGGCAAATAAAATTGCACCATAAGATAAAATAATCCACGCAGTTAAAAATTTAAAATTTAAAAGTCACAGAATCATAATTTAATTCCTATTTTAAAAAAACCACAAATCTAATCATTTTTTTATCAATACTTTTCAATTGACACAATGGAATTCAATCTGTCAGATCATCATGGAGGATTAGCTGGAGTGAAAAATCTTTTGTTTCTTATATATAGGTAACGTGAAAAATTACCGCAGTGAAATGATCAAAAATGATCAGTTAATGCAGTCCTCGTGCTACAATAGTGC
Organism: Rhorus exstirpatorius; assembly: GCA_963564615.1. Taxonomy (NCBI): domain Eukaryota; kingdom Metazoa; phylum Arthropoda; class Insecta; order Hymenoptera; family Ichneumonidae; genus Rhorus; species Rhorus exstirpatorius. The sequence continues at coordinate 65,503,606 of OY751313.1, read as the reverse complement.
GAGAAAGTTTCTTATGTACCACATGATAAAATATACACGGCCCTAATAGAGTGGTCATATACGCAGCGAACTTTTGATGGAGTCGTCTGTACAGAAATGACTGCTAGACATGGCACCGTGCATATTGAGATACATTCATACAAAATAACGTCGAATATGGTGCACCTCTATTGGTTGAAATTTGGTTGGGAAAAATAATCAACAAAATTGTTTCGTCGCAAGAATTAATTTTTAATTCCTTTCGGTACGCGCAATTGTGTCTTCCTTTTTAGCGGAAGCTCTTCTACTACGACGACGAAACAATTTTTTCCTCACCGAGTTTTTCATAGCAAGGTACTTGAAAATGTCGAAAAAATTTCAAAAATGACACCAGATATTTGCTTGTTATTTTTCATAGTTTACACAAAGTTTTCTCTATCCGGACGTTGAAATTAAAAAAAAAACCCAATTCCCAACTCATACGAAGAGCTTTGTAAACGAAATACGAAAAAAAAAAAAAAAACAAAACAAACGAAGGGAAGGGATATTCAAGTTTCCAAATTTTGCTGTTTTTTCGCAATAAATTTGACGAAACACACGGTCCCGAGAGTCTTTGAGAGACTGGACAGTTATGAAACGGGTCAGCGAATTATTTTGAGACTTTACGAATGTAATGCAGACTGCACGCAGTCGGTCAATAAAAATTAATCGAGTAATTTATTACTCGGAAATCATTCCGAATAATCATAATACAAATTAATTACGATTGCTCGATGGACGTGTATTGTGAGATTGAAATTAATCATTATACTATATACCGAGTAATTGTAATTAATTAAAATTTTTATCGTGATAGCTTGAATTTTTTGCGAACGATTAATTTATTTCATTAACAATTTTAATGAACACTGATAGGAGGCCTCTTTACATAGACACGACCACGAATTATACGCTTTGCTTCCCAATTTTTACTTTCAATCGAAACTTTTCATAATTTTCATAATACGCATATCGTCCACAACGAAATTCGTTCAATTAAAAAAAGAACAATATAAAAATATACATCACGAGTTGAATCGAAATGAATGTTTAAATTTCAAATAAACATCGAGATTATCCGAAGATATTTTTTCCCCGTTTTCAAGAATATACATAGAGAACAGGATGTCTATGCTTTTGATGCTTTTTTTTTCGTTCGTCGCTGGAAAATACATATCCTTTTTTTTCTGTATAGTGTATACGTCCAAGAATTACAAACGAGATCGTAGAAACATAGAAAAGTATACAGATGTATTCGTTGACGTGTATACGCAAAACCGCGTAAAGTTTGTTTTGTCAAGCCTCGTCGTTTCGTCCATCTCGAGAAATATCTACATATTCTCGGGGCCCCATTGAAACCACGTGCTCGTATAGGCTGCGTATGTGTGTGTGTGTGTGTGTCAATAAACTCTGAGGTCACGACGCGTTACGGAATATTTTTTTTTGTTTCTCGCTTCAAAGGTGTCTATGAACTGAAAGAAAAAGGAAATATCCCGAGTCGATCCTTGAATTCGTAATTTTCAAGGACAAAAATTTAAGACAAAGGTGTCGTTTTGTCGACCTAATTATTTCGCGCGAGTTTTTGATGAAAGAGCTCGGGATATTTGGCGATATTGGCAACACAATATATTTTTAAATAGAGTTGGGCAAAGTAACCAGAAATTACTTCAAGTACTCAGTACTTGAAGTACTAAATATTTGAAGTACTTGAGGTACCTAGCACTTGAAATACATCAAGTATCAAATACTTTTCAAATTTTCAGGCATGCATCTCTTAAGTTCTAGTACTTATATTTGATTTCTTACGTACTCTTTAAGCTCATTTGATTTTTATTCGAGTACTTTTTGTATCAAAACATATTTTCACATTGTGCAATTCACTCAGGTTAGGCAGATTGGAACGGAAATATCAAAACGAAGAATTAGAAATTATTTTAAAAAATAGCATTGACGATTGTAATTAAGATTTATTTAGCTTCAGGTTTGAAAAAGAAAAAATAAAGAATATAAAATACGAATTGTTAAAAACGGAGACATGCATTGACAATGACACCGTAACTACCGTGGCTTGAACCTTTGAACGGTCATTCCTTACAATTTTAACAAAAAGATGGGGCAGAATGTTCCTCAATTATATATTTAAAGGCGTTATACATGCGACCATTAGCAAGACGTACTCAAAAGTATTTCATACTTGGTACTTGAAAAAGTACTTGAAGTACAGGAAAGTACTTGAAAATTTAAGTAGAGATACATGAAGTACAGTTAGAGTACTTGGAAATGTAAAGTACAATACTTGAAATACTTTTAAAGTACTTTTTTACTTCAAGCACTGTACTTCAAGTGCATCGTAAATACCGAGTATTTGCCCAGCTCTGTTTTCAAATATGTTGATGCATTATACTGAACCAAAGTGTGCCGAAATATTTATCAAAAATAAAAATGCTGGCACAACGTAATATCATTTGGTATTCGTAAATAAATACTAATAAAAATTAAAAAAAAACGTTTCGCCTAGCAGACGACGCGTGAGGCCAACGTTAGCCAATAGCAGCTTCGCTGACGACTGCTATAGCCAATAGCAGCGCTGTTGGACACTCCGTAATAGTTTCTTTTTTCGCCACTGTGAACGCCGCGGTCAGATCAGTCGTATCCTTCATGTTCATGCACGTAGCAATGCAATATGTGGAAGAATTCGGGTGGTATTATAGATAGTCATGGACTCACTCATGGACGCGTATCCGTCACTGGATTCATTCATCGAGTGCTTTGATGTCGTAAAAACAAATCCGTGCGGTATATTCGATCCGTATGTATTCGCGTGTACGAACTTGATGGTTCTCGACCGGTTCAAACACGAGCCAATTAAATTTCTCTTCATTCGCGTGTCTCTGACTCAAAAAAGGTTTTTTTTTTTTCGTTGGAGAAAAAACCTAGAGATTTGTCGACTTTTTTTTTACCTGTATATATATAAACACACGAACTCGAACGATCTTCCCATTCCCAGTCACTTGTCTCGAATATTTCTCGAGCGTATATCTTCTAATAGACTTTTCAAGGCTTTTTTCATTTTATTTTTTTCATTGAATGCTTCAAAAAGTAACGCGGGGGGGATTGGGAAACCATTCTTTGTAGGATTACGTACAAGAGTGTGTGCACGGTCTATTGGTCGATGTCTCTTTTTTTTTTCACGCTATTCGAAAGAACGTAACTTTACTCCTCCTCCTCTTGGAACGTCGCGCTCCTCTGCTCTATGCCGGCTGGAACGAGGGGGCTTAAATAAGAGCCGAAGAAACCGGGTGTGTTTTTTTTCCCCAATCTTTTTGTGAATCCCCCATGCATGTGTGCGCCGAGAGAATGTAGACGAAGAGGGCCACCCAGAAAAAAAACGAAATTTTCGTCGTTTTCGTCGTTTTTCGAAGAAAAAAAAAAAACTTTATTAGAAAATCGACGAAAATTTCGTCACTCCAGAATCTTTGGGGACATTTCGTATAAAAATATGTACACACAAGAGGCAATTTGATACGTCAGATATTATTTATAAAGGATATCAGGTACTTGTATGGTTTTTTTTTTAAATATTTAATTCGGCTCTGGATTTTCATGAATTTAAAAATCGTACGCGCGAGACGGCGATAAATCCCCAATATTATATATATTGGGTGAATACAGAATTCATGTGAACTCGCCCAAAAGCCCCGCACACTATATCCCTATATATTGGTGTATTCGGTCTCTCGCACAGGCGAGCGAGCGGAAACGTTAATTTCGATGGTCCGGAATAATTTCCGAGTCGCGGTTACCGCAGCCTTTTTCTCTTGGTAAGCAATAGTACAATATTATTTACATACACACACACACACGCACACATATGTATATACATACATATATTCCGAAAAACATGATATATTACACTTAAAGCAGAGAAGAAAAAGACACGAGTGGGTCGCGTATAGATGATCACGTTAATTACCCTGTATATAATAATCCTTGGCACTCTTTATGTGGACAATATCGTCACAGAGACGCAGATAATCAACACGCTATATATATACCTTATTGGCGGTATTTTAATATACACCGTAAATTCCCACCGTACACTATTTGGCTATCATCGTCATGTATAATTGAAGACACCGGATATACATATGGGACATTCCACGTCAACTCAGCCACCCCGTTTTTTTTATTGTCTCGAAAAAATTATTCAGTATGGGCATTTCAAAGGACAATATATCCATGACATTTTACCAAAATTTCATCCCCCCACTATTGTTGGTTCTCGAGATAATGATTAATAAATTCTCAATCTTGTGAAAATCATAACTTCGTAACGGCTGATCGGATTTTAACGACTAAAAAAAGAATCTTTTTTATTTTTTTCGCCCTTTTTGAAAAAAAATATGCCGTCATTGGAGAAAAGTTCATTAGACAGTTTTCGGGAAAATTTTTCGATTTTTTTTTTTTTCCACGAAAGGGCCAATCGGAATTCTACTCAGTATTTTTTTTTCTGATAGAGGGAGGCAATACACAACTCCGCAGGATTTTTTCAAAATGGAACAAGGCATCAGTGAAGAGGGAAAAATTGTTTTTTGTTAATTTACCCCGAAAACTGTCTAATGAGCTTTTATCCGATGATGACATATTTTTTTTCAAAAAGGGCAAAAAAAATAAAAAATATTCCTTTTTTAATCTTTTAAATCCGATCAGTAGTTACGAAGTTATGATTTTTACAAAATTGAGACTTCATTAATCATTATCTCGAGAACCAACAATAGTGGGGGGATGAAATTTTGGTAAAATGTCATGGATATATTGTCCTTTGAATTGCCCATACTGAATAATTTTTTCGAGACAATAAAAAAAACGGGGTGGCTGAGTTGACGTGGAATGCGACATATGTTATATTCATCGCCTCTGTCCTATTTTATCGTTGTTAGGCCATCGACCAGTGGCGTATAGTATATGAGGGCTTATAACGGTCCTCTCGCCGAATAGCCCGGGCTCAGAGAGCTCGCTCCCTCGTTCTCAGCACCGTTAATTACACCTTACGCGATTATATACGCAAGGGCGACAGGTGGCGGTGTGCGCGACCACCTTCGTAAGCGCTTCCCTTTTGCTCCTTGTCGCGTTCGTCCTGTTTATCGTGGTGGAAAAACCCCTCGGCATGGTTGGCAAACTGATTTCACGCTGGTCCGTTATCAAGCCTCCGGATACAGGGGGGGGGGGGGGCGAGGATTTGGGTCGGTCGCTGTTAATCGTTAACATCCGTGTGTCAATGAGATACTCTATAATTACTCGCAATTTTGTCGAATCTTTTGGGACAGAGTTAAATAAAATATTTTGGCGAAATTTCATAATATCATTGTCGAATCTTACTGTCAACGAATCAAGGAACGAATTCATGCTTCAAGGTCGGATATAGAATATTTTTTACTATAAAAAGAAAATTTATATGTAATTTTTACTCCAAATTTTTTGGAGTAATTTTTTTTTTAAAACGATCACTGCAATAGTCTGTACGATTTGATTTTTCTACGATTCTGTTTAATCGTGGATTTGCACTTTTTTGTTTGTTAAGAGACACAGAATTCATCATTTTCAATGTTAAAAATAAAACTAATCTTTTATTCGCAAAGCTTGACAAATGTTTACACTGCACAGCAGTGGCTTTAGACGCACACGTGGCGATGAAAAAAATCATAGCTTACCGAGTCTCATCGATATCGTGCCTAAATCTAACTTCGCGATTTAAACACTAAACGGTGCGAGACATTCCCCAGACACTTTTACATATTGTATTACACGCTGGAATTCGTTCCAAGCTTGCTCGCACACTGACAAATCACCTAAACACTACTTATATATACGCTAATGTACACACACATGCAAAATACAAATTATATATATATATAATGTAAGGTGAGCGGAAACTCGAGGCTACTCGGATCTGCAGCGTCGCAAGTAGAGCATGAAAAAACGAGCTTGGCGTGCCGCCTCCGGGCCCCCCTTGTATAAAGTCTACACGTGCATACACATAATTTCGCTGTATAGTCGCTGGAGAATTTAATTTGGGTTGAAAAAAAGGCGAACAAAAAAAAATCGGGGCAATTTATAACGCACCATCGAGCTTGGGCTAAAACGAGATGCCCACGCACTCTAAAACAGAGATCCCAATCGGTATGTGTGTGTGTGTGTGTGTGTGTGCTTATGTGCGCGAGTATGCGTCTGTATCTTGACCCAGGATAAAGGTGCTTTAGGCCTCGGTTGTTAATTTACAAGGGTCCGGGATTTGACCAGCGACAACAACCTGCTCCATAGTCACTGAAAGAAACGTCTATCGCCATCACGATCACGATTAATTCTTGGGGTACACGAAACAGGTACGGTCGGGTCACGTACAGCCCGAAGCAGTTTCGATTTAGTCACGTTTAATAATTTCAAACGTACGATCGGATATATTGGGAGTTTTTTTCTTCTTCTTTTTCTTCAGGAGAGAGGTCAGCTTGTATTATCTTCGATACGGTATTCGTTAGAAGATATATATATAGGTATATATTTAGGGTTGATGCAACCTCGAGGCTCTTAGGATCGTTTCACTCTATTCTCCCTTATCTTTCTTTTTTCACTCCTTTACCTCATCTTTTTTTTTTTCCACCATTCGTCTACCCCTTTTTCTTCGCGTTTTATTATTATCCTCCAGTTTTTGTTCTTTCTTCGCTTCGGATTTTTCGACTCTCGACGATATACTCTTAAGCTTCCCTCGTATACATTCGAGCGCCTTTGTCCACCCGTACACGCCGGAGCCATTCATTTTCGACTCCTCCACTCGACCACATGGCGCGCCAAGTGGCCCGTGATGGTTTTGCCACGAAACATGAAATACCAGGACGAAAATTCTCTGGAGAGTGAGAGAGGCACACAAGGGGTTTTCGGAGTTCATTATATATATATATATCCCTGTTTCGTTAAGGGACCAACGGAGAGCTCACTTGAACACTATGGTGTGTTTAAAAACCACGAGAATCGCGCATAGATTAGTGAAGAAAAGTAAATATTTCGTAATTTACGAGCAGGTTCGAGAGCTTTCAAGAGAGTGTTAAAGTACCTGGTTAAAGTGGAATATTTCGGGAAGTAATGATCGTGCGGTCAAGCAAAGATAAAGAAAGAATAATAATCGTACTTTCACTTTGTTTTTCTTTTTTAAATCACATTCGTGACTTTTAATTATCACACATTGGCGAAATTTTTACACGATAAATTAACATCCCGATGCTCGAAAATCCAATTTTACGCGATCCGTTTTTCCGACCAGTGCATCATCCGCATCATCGTGTTTTTCTTTGTATACCTTGTAATTTATGTTTGCTGTGTTTTCGTTTAATTTTTTTTCCCCATTAAAACGTTTCGTTCGGTAATGTTATTCAGGATAATAAAGTGAAGTCCTTTCGTGTTGAACTTTTCTCATTTCGTTCAAGGAGAATATATACTGTTGATGAAACGTATTTTGAATTTTATTTTATTGCTTAGAAGTAACTGTGTATTTAACATTTTGCCTCAAGAATCGACAGCGTATTTAACGAAAAATTAAAATACAAATATGCAAGATTATTGTGTGTTTTTTTTTTCAAATTCGTCTCTCGGAAAATATTTAAATTTCAATAAGTGGTACAGTTTCAATGTAAAATTAATATCGTCTCCGACATTTCTTAGGGATAAAAAATTCTACACTGATCCAATACACGAAGAAACAGAATCAATATACAAAAGCTTGTTATTTATTTTGTACTCATTGCATTTAAAGAAATGTGTTCACGCACTCGAGACAAAAAAAAAATTCGTATAAAAATTCGAAGATTACGGAATGTCTCTTGTACTTGATATATTATAAGAGCCAAGGTGGAGTAAAATTCTTTCGTTGCTGATTTCGAGGCATCTCCGTAGTTCTCGGCTTTTGGTTTTCGTTTCTTATAAAATCGTTCGGAGCGTTGTATACCTGAGTTCCGTATAGCCGAGCACACACCATCAGAGGCAAACAGCTGACAACCTCAGCGAACGCACAATATATACCGTGTGCAAGCTTCGAGGCGCCATTGTTCTCTCAAAACGCGGAGAGCTCTCTTCTCGGACTCTCTGGACCGGCAGCATCCGCAATTCCTCGTAGGGATATCCCCGAAGGAAGGCGGTATAGAATTTCGTTTCGGTGTTCATCGTATATAAAGCCACTCTGAAGCGAGAGCGTTCATGGAGCTCTCTATTTCTCTCTCTCTCTCTCTCTCTCTCTCTCTCTTTCTCTTTCTCCTCTCTCTCTCGATCGCATGGCTCATTTTCCGTGGGACAGGCATGTATGGGACAATGGAGCAGTGGAGAAGCGCGTCATAAGAGGTCTCGGGTCATAGAGACTTTGAAAACTTTCCGCAACAGCGACAAAGGCACGCTTGTTTGTCTTTACGCTCAAGCCCGAGAGCTTTATATGTGAATGTATACAAGAAAATCTCATCTTGGTAGACGCGGGAAAGTTGCTCGGCAACAACGAGTCAATGGCTTGTTGTCTCGATAACTTTTTATTAAAACATCGGTTTTACGTCTACCATACATTTTCGCGACATATATATTATTTACAGTAAAGCCTATTGATATAATGATTAACATTTTTGAGGATTCTTTGGATTTATCGAGCAATAATTATGAACCCTATAAGTCTCACGACCGCTTTCGCTCGTTTGAAACTTAATTTAAAAAATTTTTAAAACTTAAATTTTGGCTGTAATTCGTTTATTCTGCCTGAAATTTTCCCAAGATCCGTCGAGCTTTGCAGAATTATTGACCGCAATACGATTTTTCATTAACAGAGACTTGTCAATCGTTATTTCATTGTACCATATATAGGTACAAGGGGACATTTTCAAGGCTAATAAAATATATTAAATTTACGAAAAAGTAATCTTTGATGTCGAACGAGTTTATATGAGATATTTTCTTTGGTCCAGTGTGTATAGTTTGTATGACTACTCGTCTCTGGTATGCAACAAGAGAACGTCGAGTGTATAAGAGGAGGGAGATCGCCCTCGGCCATAGATTTAATAGACGTGGCACGCAGCAGCCTCGGAGAGGAGAACTGCCCGCGAGAGGTCTTTCGTTCTGGTATAGCAAGCACCAGGGGCATATAGCAGGTATATAGACTGCCGCTGGATCCGGGCTCCTTCAGGCACAGAACCATGGCATACCATTCCCTATATACCCATGGTGTGCTCTCGTAGAGGCCACACTCTGCTTTGCCCTGCGAACAAAGCACCTGGAGCACCGCGGAGAGTTAGTGAAGCGTTCTCGCTCGTATAAACCCACCGGAGTACTTTTTTTTTTTTTCTACCTCTGTGCCATAAAATATTCGCGTACTCAGTCGCTCTTCTTTGTACCTTCGACACTCGGTGTACACGAGCTTCAAGTGAAACCGAGAGAGTATATCGGGATGAAACTTTCGATTCTTGAAATTTTTCGCGAAACTCTTGAAGCATCGATTCTCTGCACGTGAGAATTAAAAAAAAAAAATATATATCATTCGAGTTTCTCTAATTTCAACGAGTTTTCACTGTCCAAAGACTTTGCATATAGATACCATCTGCTAACGAACAAAAGGGCGCAACTCACGAGATTCAACACCTCCGATATGTATATATTATGCAAAGTAATTGAGAGATTTTTTCTTTCTTCTGTGTAGAAAATTCTTATCTAACTGTACGAACTTTAGTGTGTGCTTTGACCCCCCCTAAATCATAAATGGCGTACAAAAACTTATGACAAGTACATTTCCTTGCGTTGTTTTATCTATCCTTACAAAAAGATGTCAAAAAGTTTTTAGATAAATTCAACCGTTTCACAAAAAGACTTTTAATGCCTGTACGAAAATCAAAAAAATATTCTTAATGCCTATAAAAAAGCGCTATACAAAAAGCATTGATATCATTAATGATGAAATATGTACAAGTTGCAAAAACTTGTGAAATAAATTCAAATCTCACAAAAAGTTATCAAATAAATCCAACCATCCAAAGCACATATCACCAGGTATATGAAGGTTGTTATTATTATTCTTATTATTATTATTGAATTATTATTATTGTTATTATTAATATATTACTAATTATTTTATGATTATCAAATCATACTGTTATATCGAGGCTTCGAAAGGAAATTGAGGTGCCTAGATCAAATAAAAAAAATTAAGACACAAGAACGAAATATTAAGTAAGTACTTGACGCAAAACCTTTTCATTTGATATATTTATTTCAATGTCGAGCCATGGTATAGCGCCAAGTACTTATATTTCGTTCTTGTGGAGAACGATTAATGTTATTAAATCGAAATATGCCTTTGAAAAATTTTCAGCAATTATTGAATCAATAAATATTGTTCAGGCAAATTTTATGCCGTGTAATTGAATTTTTATTATACAGTATAGACCCGATTTAAATCACGTATACACACACACACACACACACACATTGATTTTGCACCGGTTCTTCAGGAAACGCGAGAGTCCGCGAGCAAAAGATCCACAGGTTTGTGTGTGAGGCTGTACGGCTTGTGAGCGTTAATCGCGCAAGCACAAAAAAAAAACCAGCTTGCCCGGCAACGAACCGGGACGAGAGAGTAGTCCACTGAAGAGAGCACCGACCCGACTGTATACATCTCTCTGAAATGAATCTCCGCCGAAGGAGATATTCAGTTGGAGGTATAAACGCCGGTTGAAACGAGATATATTCGCGAAACAATGCTAGTGCACAAGGCTCATAATTCTGAGAGGATGTTGATGAGGGTAGAAATAGAGAGAGAGAGAGAGAGAGAGAGAGAGAGAGAGAGAGAGAGAGAGAGAGAGAGAGAGAGAGAGAGAGAGAGAGAGAGAGAGAGAGAGAGAGAGAGAGAGAGATAGAGAGAGAGAGAGAGAGCTTGAATTTGGTATTTTCGAGGGTATTTTCTGCGCTGAGTAGCGACGAGTATAATTCCATTGAAAATCAGCGTCGAAAACTTACTTTAACGAAAATGCAAGAATATTAAAATATTTTTCAAGCAAATCTGGGCTAGCCCTGTTTTTCCTAAATTTTATATGAAATTTTTTTTTTTCGTACTTCCGGAAATGATAGAACGATATTCATTTACGTGCATTACAAAAAAAAAATCGTGAATTTTCTCATCGCGCAGTAGTAAGTATATGAACGGTGCACTAAGAAAAAGGGTTGGTACTGTATTCACATTTCATCTAATTGGCCGGTCATATGCACATACATGATTCAATCAAAATTCGCAGTCAATTCGATAAAGCTTTATTTCAATCAAATATCCTAATTCGCACCCCCTAATCGGAGACTCATTTTAGTTCGAAATACCAACGAAATTTCTCAGTGTACTTTTTGGCATAATTTCTACAACAGTTGCAATAAAAATCATTCCAGAAATGGAGCACGCTTCGCATATTCGCTTTCTCCGACATCAAAAATTGCCAAATATTGTTTTTCGTCCGAGTCGAAAAATGTATTATGCGAGATTGAAGGAGAATCTGTGGACTTTATTGCATATTGCTGTGTGCCGCTCATATATATGTATAAGGCTCGTAGAACAAATCAAAACAAAAGTATGAAAGAATAGGACGGAAGATATGATACGAGCATGGTCGTCGGGTCGTAAAGCAGGGCGCGATTCTATGGTAGATCAAAGAGAACCACTACATTTGTGGTTAAAATCGTGAAATTTCCCACGTATGCCGTGTGTGACGCTCGGTCGCGTTTCTCGTAGCGTCGACTCGGGCTAGAGAAGAAGGAAAGGGACGGTAGAAAGCAATATTTGTGTTTGCGTTTTTTTTTTTGTGATCCGTACTTGCGGGGGCGTCTCGATGCTCTCCACGTTTCTGGATTCTGTATATTGATGTAAAATATATATGAATATACATATACTATATATCTTCGTCACTCTCTCCCATCCACGAGGATGGAAAAGCACACGTAGGTTTTCTCAAAGGCAAAGAGCTCTGGAGGTTTCTCTCTCTGTTGTTTGTATGTGCATATGTATGTGTCTGCGGAAGAACCCTGATTCACCCTCTCCCTAGGGCGGGTTGTAGCGAACCCTTCCTACGCTTCAACGAATATATATATTGGCCATGCGGAGAGAGAAAAAGTTCACTCTGAACGTCACACACGATCATGATGTGCTCTGGTTGCTCCCTGGCACCAGAACAGAGAGCGAGAGAGAGAGAGAGATGATGATGATGATGATGATGTAGATTTATTATTTATCCAAATGGACAAAATTTTGGGACCTGGCAAGCCAGGTACCATCGACAGTTATGACAAAGAATACAATATGTTCTCTTACATGTTATGTGATGAAGTAATGCATGAGTAGATGAGTAATACTTAATACTTAATTATTATTATTTATTTTTATTATTATATAATAATATATATATATATTTTTTATATTATTATATTATTATTATTTTATATTATTTTTTATTGTTAATTTTTTATTAATTATTAATTATTAATATATAATATAATATAATATAAATATAATATAAATATATATTATATTTATTTATTTATTATTATTATATATATTATTATATAATTATTTATATATATTATATTTATATAATTAATTATATATATTATTATATAATAATAATTAATTAAGAGAGAGAGAGAGAGAGAGCGAGAGAGACAAAAAGATCGAGTGAAAGTGGGGCCGAAAGAGTTAGGGAACGGATATAGAATCCTATGTGCCAGTGGACCATTTCACTCAGCATCCGATTCATGCACATTTTTTACACTTCATATTTCGCAGAAAAAGACGAAAAAAAGAATTTCACATCTACGTATGGACCACTCATTCCGCTATAATACTATGTATAGTGAATGTAAAATATTTTATAGCGTACAATATTCTTTTGTCTTGGATCTTATCAATATATCAAATAGGTTATCGTCTCATAAAACAATGTGATAATATTTTCTACAGTGATTTTTAAACTTTCTTTTATCTTGATTGTGTCGATATCACAAAATAGCAGTTCTATCTTTCTTATTTCCTACGAATAAGAAGGAAGTATGTACATCCACTGAATTTCACTAAAATTTCTGCCGACGATTTCTGTGCCGAATGACTATTCGTAGGCCGGTAAATTTTACTGCAAAAAAAAAAACGATCTAGCACATGTATAACCGAGGCGTCCGATGGCTAATGGTCCGTTTCCATTGTCTTTTCCTTGCTCTTTTGTTGCGAACTAAAGGAGTCCAGAAAAAAATAAAAATAAAAGATTGAGCACCGAAAACGACAATATGCATATCCGCATTGGTAATCAAGCGAGACCACCAAAACCACCGGTGCTGGACCAAAAACTCGAGCGATTATGTTCTATGCCACGCCGTGCTCATTTATATGAATACATATATTTACATGGGTTAGTGTGCTCACCAACTTTCCGGGAGAATGAGCTTTCTCTGTGGCTCGCGTATTTTGGCTTTCGTTCAATTCCCTCTCGCTCCGCCGAGTGGGGAGAATTATATAGTATACTATAAAAGGTACGCCCACATACATATGTGAGTAAATATATAATACATGTATGTATCGACTGATAACAAACAAACAAAAAAAAAACGCTATGCCCACGATGTAACAAATAAAAGTGATTTGTGTTACGTCCTTTTGTTTGCGAACGGTCTATATGTATACATCGAAGTGCACATTCACACACGTAACTACTTTTGAGCGGTCATGGTTTACCGTAGTATCACACTGAACCACACATATATATATAGTCAACTTCTCTACCTCTAAAAATACATGGAAGGAATTTTTCGGTCCCTTGCTCATCCAGATAGTACACACGCGTCTACTGGACTCTATATTTGTACGGGCAACCCGGAATTCAGAATTTTTACCTCCACCGATTTTTCGTTCAATCTCGGACGCGATTACATGTATGGAGCGACTTGAATTTAAAATCTCAAAATCTCTTGCAGCATAAAACGGAGAATAAAATGACGATAAAAAAAATTATAATATATATATTGAATAAATATAATTTCATCGAAGGATATTCATTGTAACTGTTTTCGTTAATTTGACACTCCTGATCGTCATTAAAACATTTTTTTTCGAAATAATCAACAGTTGCAGGAAAATCGACGATTACTTTTTTCATCGATCTGTAACGATTTCTTGTTACTTTGTCAAAAGTATAGTATCAACAATCCTCGCCCATTCGTTAAATGATATCAACAGATTATATTGACTGTTTTTCTGATAAATCTTAAGCTTAGACGAATGGTTAAAGTTTTAATCATTCATAGAGTGGAAATATAGAAATTTTACGAAATGTTTTTTACGACACTTCCCTTTGCAATGACGCGTACAATGACGTCTTTCCTTTTTCGTAAAGATTGTGCATCAGAGAGCTGTATATATGAGGAATACGCGCATCTGTGTCGTGTTGTGTATCGGACAACAGGAAAACGTTGGTTTAAATTAGAGACAATAACGCATTGCTGTGGGTTCCCTTCTTACCCCTTGACACATATACCGCGCCGTGTATATTCTCCACCAACGAACCTCGAGAAACGCAGGGCTTCCGAGAGTATCGGGGAAACCTATACCCTTCCATACGAAACGCTGCATAGATCCTGTGGGATATCTGGCCACACAACATACAGTCTCGTACACATGGAAAGGTTATCCATACATCTAGTCCTCCCTCTCTCTCTCTCTCTCTCTCTCTCTCTCTCTCGAATGTTTCTCTCGTATATGCGGTTACGTTTGTACCCAACTCCTGGATGTAGTTGGGATTAAACACGAGGGTGCACCAGCTGCTGTCACGTTAATAAGCTCGCATATAATACGGTGTGCACCTTGGATTTGTACGTAATAGTTCTACATACCGATTCGAGCTCCACCGCTGCTGCTGCTGCTGCTGCCTATTCCGCTCTAATCCATCTCACTCCTGCTTCTCTATTCTTTTGCTCTTCCTCCTTTTTCTCAGATCGGCTAATTCGGGCTTGGCCAAAGAGCGCACAGAGGTTTCACTCTAGATAAGGGGTTGAGTATAACCACCGTCGACGTCTTACTCGAAGTAAACTCTGGCAAGTACGAGGCAACGGATTACACCCTCGTCTTACACTTTCGCGGTAACGGATATTTGTATGTAGCTCACTTTCTCTCTCTCTCTCTCTCTCTCTCTCTCTCTCTTTCTGTAATGCTACTCGACAGCACATGTATACACATAGCTATACCATTGTATAACTCTCCGCGTACCTTCTATATGTACGTCGAAAGAGTTTTTAAGCCAAGAAGTGCCGGTGCACTTTGCTATCCTTTCGCTACGTTGCTCACGATCTGTTAACTATAGCTTTTCTCAACCCATCGGCACTATACTATACTCCTTTGCCCCGTGTATGGTGCAGCTGGCCAAAAAAAATCTCAATCTTTTCCTATTTTATTTTCATTTGGGGAGTCGGGCAAGATAAAAAAAAAAAAGGTGAAAACAAGAAGAAATACGGAGGTATAGGGCGTCTGGCGAGAGTCGTAACTTATACTTACTGCCGTAACTACCCTCTACCTAACCTATGGATCGAACCTCGAAAGTTTTGAAAATCTTTGATTTGAGAGAAAGTCGCGTATTCGCAATCGCAATGAGTATACTTTTTCGTGATCCGCTGATCTTTGTATTTTTCAAAACTGTATACCTACATCTTTTTCTCCTTCGAGTCAAGTTCTCATATAGTTTCTCTCGGTGCAGAGTCACATGGTGTATCATAGACTACGTTCAGTGGAACGTTGAATCTGGCATATCATATATATAATCATAACATATGTTAGCGTGATCCTAAACTCTCGTCAATGCTTCATCCCTGTGTTGACCGAAGAGTCTCAACGGAGGAGACTCGCGCGTGCAAATGTACACGTGACTCTGGTATATCACCGCTATGGAATCCGGGGGGGAGACCATTACTGTATGAGCGCGGCTTTACCCGATCTCTCCCTCTTGCATAGCCCGTGAAGCCAAGTGTCAGCAATCTAGCATTATTACGGACATTACAGAGCTCGTTAGTCTCATTCATATTCGCGTGTACCACAAGTTTATATGTACGACACGTAGCCGTAGAGATATATATATATATATATATATATATATTGTTCTCCTCGACCGCTGTTTCGCACAGATGTACAGAAAAATCTTTATAGACAGATCGAGAAGCAGAATTTTTCAAAGAAAAAAAGCCATCAAGCTTCCGCTAACTTTCGGTCCCGTAGTTTCGGACCTTTTTCGTTCTTTTTTTTTTTTTATTGGGAATAGATGGATCCCAAAAAGGTGATCGAGTATTGTATGGAAAATATTTTTCCTATGCCTTTATTTCGTATAAATGCATGTACTATAAAGTCGATCGCCACTGGGATCCAACTATTAAAAGTCCAAAATAATTTATTTACGAATAAAACCCGAAATTTTGATATACTAAAAGGCAAGGTATGTTTTCATAGATTTTCCCTAGTCAGAAATGGAAAAAAAATACATATTTTTTAACATATTTGCAGTCTGAATTGGTGAGAAGAAAAAAAAATATTGAAACATTGTGGGCCCAAAAGTAAAGGCAATAATCCCATGCACAGAATAGCCACAAACGGAAATTGAAATTGTTTTGTTCAAAAATTTTGTAATCCTGAAATTTCGGATTTGTTCCGTTCAGTTTTTTTGACTGAAATCCGGTGGATCCCAAAGGTGAATAAGTATATTGTACATCTATAAGGAATCGTGGCCTGGGAAAGGGATTTGTGAACAAAAAAAATATATTGCTTCGATCTCCGACTGGGCGAAGTTTTCATACTTCCCGTGAACTTTTAACCTGAAGTTTCAGATTTTTTTCTTTCCATTATTTTTAGCTAATAATAAACAAATCCCAATAATGATCGAAATCAGATAAATTAATTTACATCGGTTCAACCTCTCGGGTCTCGCAAAAGTTATTCTTTATCTCTTAATAATGTCTTTTAATTTCTTTTTTACTCATCTTACTACCTTTTTACCGAGACTGTCTTACGCTTCCTCGCACTCTTTCATTTTCGCGCGTTTTACTCGGCAAACGTGATGTTTTTTTTTTGGTGCCATTCTTAAACAGATAGTAGAGAATAAACGAACAGCGGCGAGAAGGCAGCTTTTCGACGACGTCCACTGCTCTGCATCCTATACTCCCGTTTTCTTCTTATTTCCGCTTTCTATATCCTTCTTCTCGTACACCATCGTTCTCTCACGTTCTTACTGAGCTCTCATGTCGGCTCTTTTATTCATGTCCGCTGCGTTAACGCACACTTCGCTTTCCCTTTCTCTCTCTCTCTCTCACCGAAATAGCTCGAGCAGTTTTTCCAACTCGTCCCTCCACGGTAACTTCCGCTTTCGCGAGTCTCGCTGCTTCGTTTCTTCATCCCTTATATGAGCTCTGCAGGAACTGTTCCGAGCTTTTCCTCGCAAAGAGATTTTTCCTCTTTTTCTCTTTCCTCGTCTCATCATTCGCGCTTTTTTCCTTCTCTCTCTCTCTCTCTCTCTCTCTCTCTCTCTCTCTCTCTCTCTCTTCTACTCAGTGTCTCTTTGTCTTATAATCATTCTCTTTTTCTCGTATTCAGCGCCTAGTTCTGGATGCTTCGCTTCTTGCTCTGGCCCACTCGACGCGATTCTCTCGGAATTTTAATATCAAGCATTATTACGGGCGCAAACGGAGAAGCGGAACAGAAATTAATTTCGTGCTGCCCCCTCATCTCTCTTCTTTCTCGTACGTCGTAATTAATATAATTCGTAAATCTTGAGATGGCTGCTTGTCCTTGTCGACGTTTAATTAAGTTAATTAGTGACTCGTCTTTACGGGAATGAAGTCACGAAAATAAAGAACATTTCGAAATTGTATATTCTTTTTTTTTGTTGCCGTTTATAAATTTTGAAATACACGCTGGACAAATGATCAAAGCCTCGGAATAGCAGGCTCTATAACAATATCCGGGGTGAGTAATGAGGGTCAGATCCATAATATTAGTAATTAAAAAAACAAAAAAACAAAAAATTTGTGCTTGACTTCGAGATGCCGTCACGTACCGCTTGATGAACAAAAATCAAATGGCCGCGATTCCGCAATACGCTTTTGTGTATTATTTAGGTATACCGTCGTTGGCTCCATGGTCCTCCGACAAACTTTGAGAAATCGAATCTTCTGATTTTCCATCTCGCTCAAAGAGAGAGAGAGAGAGAAAGAGAAAGGCCAATCGGAGCCTCTCATATCGTTGCAAAAGACTAAGGATACTTATTCTCAAAGTTTATTTTCATATATATATAAAAATATAATAAATACATAATATATAATAATAGGCTACGTTATTCTCTATATTGTATTTCATTTTTCTCATTTCTCCGTCCATTCGCTACTTGTATTTCTCTTTTTTTTTTTTTTAATTTCTGTCGCCTTATCGCCACAAGAGAGACAGAGAAAGAGCCAAAGAGAGTAAGAGAGAGAGAGAGAGAGAGAGAGATAAATTCTTGCGGGGTTCATTGTTCGCGATGTCGAAATTGGAGGGCTTCTTTCTCGATCGCGTCGAACAACCGCGCCGAAGCGACCAACCATCGTCGACCCTCTCGTTGCCCTCTGAGCTGCGCTTTAATGCTCTCATTATTGTGTGTGTGTGCCCATGTGTTTAAGCCTGGAAGGATGGAAGGGCCCTTTCTCCTGTCCCTTTATACCGCCTGCGATGCATTCTTACTTTCTCACAACGAGACCACGAAGCCCTACAGTCGTTAAAGAGAAACTGTTGTACGTATGCTGCGAAAAAATGGAGTAAATAAAGTTCTCGCGAACAGCAACTTGAGAAAATAAGAAAAAATATATATGTATGTATGTGTTATGAGAAATAAAATAAGGGGCAACGAAAACCAGGGATGAAAGAAAGAAGGAAAAAAAAAAACGAGAAAGCCGAGACGAAAAATTCACTGCGTCTCCTCGTTCTTGTTATAGCCGACATGGGTGCATGTTATGATTTTAACTTATATAACCTTGTCGCCTGTTGTTTGGACCGGAGACGACCGATTCAACGTGAAGACGCTTGCTAATGATCACAAATCGATCACGCAGTTCCTTTTTATTGAATGTCTAGTAGAAATTTTGATACATATTCTCAAAATTTTTGTGGTAATTACGCATTATTTTTGAGCGACATCCAGACGTGAAATGTGACTTGGTTCGATATTTTTCGAAATTTTTTAGTATTTTCGAACCATAATTTTCAAAAAAAAGTTCTCAATATGTCGACAGGTCTGTCGTAGATTTGTCCTGGAATAACCCATATATACATATGGGGCATTCCACCCCAATTCGACCCGCCCCCGACCTTCACCATTTTTGACTCGACTCGCAATTTTTTATTTTGTTCACCCACACGAGTAGAGACTTCCATATTTTTTTTAGATTTTTTTTCCATCCCGTTCTGGAGTAACAATTTTTTGAAACAATCGATGAAACCCAATTCAATCAGCGATATCTTCTAATTAAAAAACGCTATCGGAAAACTTCACCAGGTCAAAATTTTCATCTTGAAGTCTACTTTTTTTATGAATTTATTTAAAAAATTTTTCAATTTTTTTTTTTCTATCGAAAAATAAAAAAATCAATTTTTCGAAATGAGTGCCATTTAAAATTTTTAATCACAAGAAAAGTACATGGTATAACAAAATTGTTAAGCCCTGTCTCATTGTGGGCAGATTTTTTTTGTAGTTTTTACAGCTATTTGAAGTTCATAAGAGTACTCTAATAAATTTCAAGTAGCTATTAGAGTACTCTCTAATAAACTTCAAATAGCTGTAAAAACTACATAAAAAATCTGCCCACAATGAGACGAGGCTCAAAAATGTTATTTTACCATGAACTTTTTTTCTGATTTAAAAAAAAAAAATTAAAAATGGCACTCATTTCGAAAAATTGATATTCTGATTTTTCGATAGAAAAAAAAAAAATTGGAAAATTTTTTAAATAAATTCATAAAAAAGTAGACTTCAAGATGAAAAATTTGACCTGGTGAAGTTTTCCGATAGCGTTTTTCAATTAGAAGATATCGCTGATTGAATTGGGTTTCATCGATTTTTTTCAAAAAATTGTTACTCCAAAACGGGATGGAAAAAAAATCTAAAAAAAATATGGTAGTCTTTACTCGTGTGGGTGAACAACATAAAAAATTGTGAGTCGAATCAAGAATGATGAGGGTCGGAGGCTGGTCGAATTGGGGTGGAATGCCCCATATACATAGACATGTATATATTTATGCAGCCTGTTTGACTATCCCCCAAAATTTTTCCTATCGTCTACACCCCTGTATTACAATTTATTCCATCTTTTGTTCCCAAACCGTATAGGGTTTTGCGTAACAATAGGCAGACGCGCACGATGGTCGAAACCGGCTGCCTAAAATATCTCTGAACGCCCATGTACATTGGCACTCTGTGTGTGTATATATATATATATATATATGTGTGTGTGTGTGTGCGTGTGTATTTGCGTATATACATGCACGATTTCTGTATTTTTCGCCTGTCCGTTCGGTTAATTGGAAGGGTGACCGACGAAATTGCAGCTACTGTATAAAGTACATACACACGCACGGTTATAAAATAGTCTCGTATACTCTGATCGCGAGTTCCATCGCATGCGATCGTGTGTGTCCGATGATGGGAGACGAACGCGACAGATGCGATCCGATATACATCTCGCCTCTTTTATATCCCCGCACGACTCACGTGGTCGCGTGCAGCGTGTTCTCAAAATGCACGACAGGCAAACTACTCCGGATACATATTAAGCGTAAAATTTGTAACCTACGGCAATTGCAATTCGTGGCATGCATAGAAACACGTACGCGATAATTTAACTTAAAGTTTCAGCTGGCAAACTTCATCAGCAGAGAATCATACATCCCTCTATCTTTTCCTCCCTCCCTTTCTATCTCTCTCTCTCTCTCTCTCTCAATCTCCTTATAATATTATATGCGTGACTATTTGTTGTTGAACTCGCGGATGATGCGTATACTAAGTCCCACGGATAACTTCACAACGTTATTTCTGATTTATAATACATAATTGCGGGAGAACATAACCGTGCATGGCATATGTCGGAACGAGCACGTTTCACGCAGGAAAGAGCGAAGACATTGGGAACGCGAATGCGATCTCATATTCTACGCGCTTGGTACACCAATGCGTTTAGGTATATCTGTACCCCCAACCCCCGCAAAAATTCCATCACGTCAAATGTTCACGATTCTCGAGAACCGATGATTTCGCATTCACTCGCTCGTATAATTCTACGGATCAATGCTTTTATTTTTGGAGTCGCTTTTTTGGAAAATGGTGGCTTGACAAAATAAATTAACAAACGGCGTTTCTCAATTTTTCTTTAAGGCTGCTTTTTTTTTATTTTCTTATTTTTCAAGCGAATTCTCGCAAAATTAGCGACTGCGGAAAAATTCCTCGGCCAAAAATCATTCAACTTTCGGCAGAACAGCCCATATATAGGTATAAACATTTCTCGTATCAAAATGCGCTGGATTTTCTCCCCGTCTTCCCTTGCACGCGCGTTTCCATTCAACATCGAGCTTCGGGTCAGAAAAGCATAATGTCATTTGTAGATGCGTGCGTGCTATTCCACGGTGCATAAAACAGCCCCTATATACCAGTCACGAACTTCTGCATGGGGTATTTTCTCACTCTTTCTCCCTTTCTCTCAATCTCTATTGCTATATTTCTCCCCGGAGATCCCGATCTGTCCAAACTCCAAATAGCGACGAAGCTCTTTCCCTATACGGATCTCGCGACAGAAGTCGTTACCCGAATGGCACGAATTATCATCGTGAAGCCCCTCCATGTATGCGACGTATATTATATACGAGACGTATACCCCCACGCGCGTAACAGGGGTAGATCAGCCTCTTCTCGGCTTTGGAGGGTGTCGAGTTTATCATGCGTGACCCATTCCCCTTTTCGTTGTTGGACTCACGATTTTTCTTCAATGCAGGGCGTTTTTTTTTTCTCTCCACAAGGGGAATAACGAGAGTTCCGCGTGTTACAAACTTCGATGATTCATCCGCACCCCCTTATATCTGCGACTAGTAAACGACGAAACTACCCCATGTCCCAATTACGTTAGACCGTATATATACATAGTCTCGTACGACGTATAAAATACTGAAATAAATTCATTTTGTTTTTGCATCGGTGAAAAAATTCCTAGTCTCGGTGAGGATCGTGTATGGACACTGATAAAAAAAAATCGTTCTTACCTCGAAGAAACTGTACGACTTTTCGGGCTTAAGATACGCGGGGTGCCGTGTAAATGTCCTGGTGCCAACCAGCCTGTGTACCAAATTCTTTATTGCCGATGATGCAGAGCGGCTGTTATATTCGCACGGAAAACTAAAAGCGAATAGTATTTGAAAAAAAAAAGTACATATAGGCATATAATAGTATGTTCGCGGAGAGCAACAGAAGCAGAAAAATGACGACTCTTGCTGCTATATATACTTAAATGTGCTGTTAAGGGGGGGGGGGGTAGGGTTTTGAAGGCAGAAAAAAACAGGTTTTTACAGATTTTTTTTTGGGCGTACGGTGAAAGTAAATTTATTTCTGATTATTGTACATTAAAGAGTAGTAATTGAACTATATTCTGTGAAATATTGGTTGAAAAATATTGAAAATTGACCGAATGGCAGCAATTCTTCGCAGGCGCCTCAGAAAAAATACATTTTGCGGTGCACGTCATACCTCAGCACTGGATCATCTGAAATGAAATAACCAAAGTTTTTCCTTTAATTTTTATGTCCCTCTAGGTATCTCTGTCGAGTTTTTCCATTTTTTTAAAATTTTTGAACTTTTTACAAGACTTGAAAGTGAAAATACCGATTTTTGGCCTAAATTCATGACTATTGTTGTTAATAATAAAAAAAATAAAATCAAAAACGAAAAAATCTCAACAGGGTTACCTCATAAATTATGTAAGGAAATACTGTAAAAAATTTGAGAACGATCGGTTGAATAGATTTTGAGATACAGAGTGCACCGACTCAAAAAACATCGATTTGAGAAAAACGCGTTTAAAGTTTTTCGTAGCGAAAAGACCCTGATAAAACTTAGTAAGCTATTTATTTTTTATTTTACTCACATAGAATCATTGACTTCCTATTAACAGACAACATTCTTGAGTTACTATACTTTCATAATATGAAATAAAAAAAATCACTTTTTTTGAACCCTCAAAACCCTACCCCCCCCTTAATGGTGTTCGGTTTCCTCTTTATACACGATGTGGTTAATGAACCGTCAGCTGGAGAATAAAACGTAACTCTCTCTCTCTCTTTCTGTCTCTGTCTCTGTCTTTTACTCCCTCCCTTGTGAGGCTTTGTCCTGTCGAATGACAAAAGCGTTTTGTTCATTGAAAAATCGCAGGAGCTATGCCGCTCGTTTCTCTCTGGTCGCTTATTTTCCCTCATTCGTTCACGCGGGGAATCCGCCCATTCGCGCCAAGTTATTATAATGTTTTTTGCACACTCTCCACCCTCGCTGAACCGTAATCACTCTGTTTGTTTATGTACGCGTTTACGTGCAACCAAAGTATATATAATTTCAACTTTGTTTTTGTTGGGGGAGCAGAAAAGGCTTCTATATATAAGCAGTTGTGACGATGATTTTGGTCGATAGAGAAACAACTTTAATAATTAATTCCGAATGTTTGTAACTTTTAATAAATTTACGAACGCTACGCGTATATACTCGTATAGCTTTTGGTATTAGAGTTTTCCAAGCTTCGACAATATCCTCTCGGATATTACGTTACAACGAAACTCCCCTCGGCTCATTAGCCAAACTCTCTCGAGGCGCCTTGAAGAGTCGCGCTGTGTATAATATACCATCGCTCGAGAGAGCCGAGGTTTCCCCCCCGTATGTATGCATCTTATCGTTCGACCGCTATCGGCTTTATAGTGCATCCCTATCGGCAAAACATGCGATGAGAACCGCGAGAGCCGAAGCTCCTCGCGGTCGCTTTCCGTATAACCCGTGTACGCTTGGATTACTCAATGATTATACCAAGTATATGCGAAGAAACAACAGAATCGTGGTGATAAAATCGTGTGGCATTGCAATTTCTGTCCTTCGATATGCATTATCCTTTATCTTGTCCGGTGAAAAGAAAAATTTTCATGTCTGCGATAGCTTTAATGTTGTTCCCTGATGATTACTTTAATTGAATAGTTATACGGTGCAAGAAAAATAAAATCTAAACCTATAGACGGAAATTTATTGAGTAATGAAAAAATTTGTTTGATTTCGAATTACACATTTATATTTACATCAATGAAGCTTGATCCCCCATTATGAAAGAAACGTTTGGATCAAACTCAGATTAATTTTCATTCAATTTGCATCAATCGATTATCGCATCCATCATGTTTATTTTAACCTGAAAATTTATTTTAACCTGAACATTTATTTTAACAGCAGGAGTCTCACTCGTGAGTTGCGTGTATATATAATTTATCTTTGTGTCTCTGATGATGGCGAAGTAGCGCTGAATTACGTTTTGTTGTATAGTAAAAAAGGGGCCTTCAGTATGATAGCAGAATTACGGTTGAAGCTGCAAAGGAGAATGAGAAGTAAAGCCCCGGAGAATAGTTTGCGAATGGATAATACAACTCTCCGTAACTCTCGCTCTCTTTCTCTTGTGAATCTCTCTTGCTAATCCCGGAGACTCGTTGTAAACGTGGTATTACGCGACGTGCTCGCCCACGTGCTTCCCGAGTCTCCCAATTTTCCGGAGCTCGAAGCGTGACATCAGCAATGTAGCAACAACACACCCAGGTTTTCCTCGCAGTGTGTATCGTAGCAAAGCGAGAAGACAAAGTGAGAACAACATCGGAGAAAGCTCTCGGGCATCAGGCGTTGGACCTATAAGCACATTTGCCGAACATTTTAGCGTATATATCGACACACATACCCACACACACACACACACACACACACACACATACTTATATTACCCTCAACTTTCGTCTCATCTCTGTTTATATCCTGCTCATCTAGCGAAGAGACCTCTGCGTGCTCTTCGCCACGATAGCCGTAGCTTAACGAGGGACCGAGATTCCCGAAAATCCACTTCCTATGGAGCTTTCGCTACTCAATTAACTAAAGAGGGCCACATAAGCTTTTCGGGCGGTAAATATATATCGCAAAGGACACTGAGGGAATGTCCAAACTTCTATATCGAGAAAATTCACCCCTATAATATGAGCGATGAATTCGGCTAACGAACTCTCGTCTCATAATGTATTTTATGAACTGTGCGAGTACAGTTTTCGCTTTGCTATGAAAGCCTTTCGGGCGGCACTTTTCGAGAGTTTCCCTATCAACCGTCTCCCGTCATATCAATCCTCATCGCGACGATAACACGAATCCTTGTATCAAAAAATCGTTACGATTTTACAAATTTTTTGCCACAACCACCCCCTTTCAACTCACATATATAATATATATAGGTATACATGTGTGCTTTTTATATTGGGGTGTCCGTTATTTCCCAAATTGACTTTTTTCACTTGGGTATGGTCTAAATCATTAGTTAATAGCTTAAAAACAATTATGGAAAGAAAACAAATTTTTAAGTGCCATTAACCCCTATGCCTGAATGACGATACTTTTCCTATTTGATTAACATGTGATATTATTACACTTTTTAGACTTTAATTTTTTTTCGCTTACTCATTATTTTTCGCTTATTAATTATCTCACTAAATATTGTTGATTCTATTACTGTTCTGACCTATTTAGATGGAAAATTTTTTACATTGGTGACATTTTTTTTTTTCATAAGTTTTGAACAGGTCACAATAATTTATTTTTACCGTATTTTTCAATCATTTTAAACCCATACCTAAGTGGAAAAAGTCGATTTGAGAAACAACGGACACCCTAGTGTATATATATTACATTTTCACGAACAAACTGGTATTTTCGTCGTCGGGTCGAGAATGATCTTGTTCTCGATCCAAGAACCCAATACCCCGGGGGGGAATCGTGATATATGGATGCTATATAGAGTGTTGCAAAAATCAATGCATCTTGGGGGCAGGGCGAGAGCGAAGGGCTTCGAAACGATATGTATCCGGATAACGTTCGCTCCCCCGCTCCTATATCTTCAAGCACAAAATATATATATGGCGCTTTCAAAACGAATATCAGAAGGACAATGAGCGATTTTTCGTTATAGATAGAGCAACGAATAAACCGACTACGCATACTGCATGTATAAATATATATAGATATGCCTGTGTATGTACATATGATCCAGATCTGCCTGATCCATGGATCATATGTACATACACAGGCATATCTATATATATTTATACATGCAGTATGCGCAGCATTTTGTATTTATATATATGTACGAGCATAATCTGCTACGGGGATGCGTACAGGCTGAGTTGGATGCCTGACGACAGGGTGGTTTTATTCATGAGAGAGAGAGAGAGAGAGAGAGAGAGAGAGAGAGAGAGAGAGGAGAGAGAGAGAGAGAGAGAGAGAGAGAGAGAGAGAGAGAGAGAGAGAGAGAGAGAGAGAGAGAGAGAGAGAGAGAGAGAGAGAGAGAGAGAGAGAGAGAGAGAGAGAGGGAGCGATGGACGGTAGAAGTAGCAACGTTGTGGCTGTGTCGGCATATCATCCGATAATAATGTCATCTATTATTTATGTCGATTTGTGGCTGAATGCATTATAGTTGCTGAAGAAGGGCTCTGTAAGGACCCACGAGGACTGGTAAATACAGAGGAGGGGGCTTAGAATCAAACTCGGATTTTCTCGCGGAAAATATATGAGAACTTTGGATTACGAAACTTCAGTGAATCCATACAATATCAAAGTGTCTATACTCATTGGCGTCAAATTTAATTCCATTACGGGTAAATTGAAACATTCCATTGCGTTGATTTTGTTCCCGATCATGCAACAGCAAGCGCATTTTGCATTGAGTTTAACTATATATTTGTCGACAATCCTGGCACAACAGTGTATTTACGTGTGGCGGAAGTGCGAGTCCACACCGGACAGCTATTAATATTCACCAGATTATAGCCGGTCGGTACGCCGCGCGCCTGAATCTCTCTGGGCAGTGCGGCAGTTCGGATGAGTAGATATGTATACGCGCATGTATAAATACATGTATGAAAGGCTAAGACTCAAAGGGACGTATGTATCCCATATCGTTATACATGTTAAATTGTATACGAGATATATATAGGCCTTTTTGGCTTTCGACAGTCGTTATATATACATATACGTGGACTGTATATAGTTGGACTCTGGTTTCTCTCCCATTCCGGAGAGGATAATGGGGACTCTGGGGGTAAACCGCGGGCTTAATGCGTGCTTGATTAGCGTGATCGCACGAGTTGACATCCCATCGGAACAAAAGTCGAAGAACGTTGTTGCGGAATCGACACGGTATATTCTCACTCGTAATTTCATTACAACAATGATAATTCGTGAAACTTATCGAAATTTTACAAAAATTCTTCGCAATTAAGGGACTAATACTTTTACCTGCACTACTCCGTGGCAATATTTTCCGGATTCTTGTCTCTTGGTAAAATAACTTCGACATAAGAATCAAATAATGTGACTGTCATTTTTTTTCCATGTTTTTTCCATATTGCGACGACCGCGAGTTTCACCCATCATTTTGTAAATGTGCTGTGGATAATAATCCTCGCGTGTCGTTTCTGCCATGTTAATGTCTCCTGCGAGAAAATTCCGGGCATAAACTTCGTTGTCGTTGGCCCCCTCTATTACCGGTAGCTTTAAGTTTCATTTTTTGCTGGTTAAATAATTGCGTAATACCGGACGTGTGTTCACAAAAGGGGGCAGCTCCCCCGTAACGCAGCTGCCACCCTCACTTTCTCTCGCGAACACTAGTCGGGAGAAATACCCGAGGCTGTATATATATAGTTTTCATATATGTATATGTATAAGGCGTTCGCCGTATGTTAATGCCTCTTATGGTCTCGAACGCAAATCGTGCATGAGTCCATACCAGTTCCAAAGTACGAGCACAGAGGGGAACTTTTGCTATCTGGTTCCGCGATGTGTAGAACTCACCGGAAACGCTGACACACGCTGGATATCGAGGTTTACATTTCCATCGCCCAGTCTCTCGTGGCTTGCGAGAGATTTTATCCCTTGCTAACCGTAAATATATAACATATATAATGTATAGTATATCGTGCCTATAGTATACCAACAAGTACTTGGGTGAGAAATAGGCTGTAGTGAAATGTTGCCTCGTTGCCTAACAGACAATCCGATCTGTACATCGAATTGATTGACAATGTGGGTACCGGAAGGATCACTCAAAACGCCTCTGTTCGAACTCATCAACTGCCATTTAATTATCATTGTTTCAACTTCTGAGAATTAAATTAATTATTAATAGATAATAATTATTATATAGAGCTATCATATAAAGAGGCTGCTAAATTTTCGATCGATGAACGTCAGAGCAGAAGGAACGCGATGTTCTATTATTCTCGTTGCGAAAAGAAACACTCCCAAAAGACACATGATTTTATATCACCGCATTATGGAGTATACTCCTAGTTATTTTTGCTGCCTGAATATAGAGAGAAGATATTCACCTGCTCTAGCGAATTCTCTCGTATTTTACTTCCTTTATGTGGCTTTCCTTTCGCTTCGTTTCATAACTCGTTATCGTCTACCGGACAATACTTGTTGGATGCTGGCTCTCGCACTCGAGCCGACGATCTTTGTTAGCAGTCGCGGAGAACGCGCGCGCGGTTATAAAGCCAAAAGAGAGCTAGCCGCTTCAGAGCGCGTTCATAGGCAACATATACAGCACCATGCACCGACGGGATAAATTCACGGGCGAGAACGCTGCGGCCTCGTTGTCTAGCCATTTGTTCTGAATTATATCTCGGCGCGAAAGCGGACGAGGATTATACGGTGTAGGGTTATACGGATGGAGAAAAGTGTGCGTGTGTATGTGTGTTCGTGCGTGCATGTACATGGCGAGACACGAGTACGAGACCATCGCCAGAGGGGCAAGAGCAGCGAGCAAAGAGGAGAGCAACGCTTATTGCGTATTAAAGTGGGTGAGTTACGTTACGCCGCGTTAGAAGCGGAATTTACAGTGCTACACGGCACAAAGTTCACTCCGCCTCGTCCCTTATATGTTCTAGTATAACACGAGCTAAAATCGTGCGCAGTATAGACTTTTCCCGAGATTTCTCGTGTCATTGGTATATTTCATTCGAAACTTTCCACTTCTGGTTATATTAACGTTGTACAAAAATCGATTATTCAACGATATTTGGTCAACCCGATGAAATATTATCGATCGAAGAGAAATAAGAGGTATAATCGTGTGTCCTTTTTTTTTTTTTTACTATACAATCAAAAACTTTGCGGCGCAAACGAAATCGATCCGGTTCATTCATATATGCATGCCTAACATTTATTTTTAATCAAACTTAAGGTGGCTCATCAGTGAATTAAAAAACCGGCGAAACGAATGAAACTTCGGGATATGAATGAAGAAGATGCAATGAACGCTCTCTCAAAATTTCAGGGTATGTTGCCAGGCAAATTATTGCGAACGAGTAATTTAAAATTACCTATTTTAGCATGGGTCTTATGGCAGTTGATTCCATTTTCACCGGAAGTGACATGATACCATTTGATAAAGACGAGAGTTCTTATTCAAATTTTGAGTATTGAAAGATGAAATCGTGAACTTTCCAATGGTATTTAAAAAATTGTGTCTTGCCAGGGATTTTTCCAAGAAATTTAATCGCGAAAGTCATCGTGTGTGCAATTCTGCACGCAAGGAAACATATGAATATCAGCTATCGTTTTTGACTTGATCGCTCCGACAGCGTTAAATACTTTTGTCAGTTGAGACTTTATTTATAATATTATTTATAATAAATTATGAATAAAATATCACGGGAAACGTCATCGAAATTCATAAATTTTATTTAGACAGAGTATTTAGAAAATATTATGATAGGTTTATGATTTTTTTTCACGTCACGATTTTTGACTAGTGTTGTCACTGATGGGCCGCCTTAATTCATTCAAAGTCAATAAGATTTATCAGGGCGGGCATATTATTTATCGCTATTCACAAATGTGCCAAGTATATTGAGCTTGATTGAAATATATTTGACGATCAAATTAAAAACACTGTATATCCTCTACTTGTTAGAATAAACGAAAAGTTTTATTTAAATACAATAAATTCGATTTATAAGTATAGGCAATACTTGAGTCATCTTTTCGTCCGTCTTACTGAGCAATATGAAGTTTCAGTATACGCGTTCATCGAACAAAATGTAATTCATAAGTGATAACACTGACGTAATCTATTGAAACTCAAAAACGAGTACATTCGATTGTACATACTACGACAAGCTCAACCTATATCGTCTACACGAGAACTCTCCCGTGTTTAATTGATGGAATATGTACACCTCCGTCCGGATTATAAGAGCAATACATGTTCAAAGTCTGTACTGGATCACACACGTCGATTGGGCGTTGGTGCAGATGATGGAAAATACGAGGGCGAGAGGACACGCTTGTTTCAAACTCGCTTATGACACTGTTCCGTACGGTATACTATAAACGTGGTTGGTGTACGTGAGGTGCTGAATTTTCGGCGTACAACTCCATATACTAACGAATCGTGGAAACGTGTTACGTTCGTTACACGACACGGTGTCATTCGTGCACTATATATGTTACCTATATATGTGTCACGCATTTGTAGGTGTGCTCCATAGGGTGTGCAGCTCACCTTGCCCAACTGGAGTATATAAACCGAAAACTATGCGCCTGATGAGTATGAGTCTCGCTGCGGCATCGCGGTCAATCGGATATCGGTTTAATTGGACGCGGACTGCATGCCAGCACGTGCGAGAGAGGGAAAGAGAGACAGTGCGTGGTGTTCGTGTTAATCCCCCAACAATTCTCTCTGTTCCGTAATGCTTTAGAATTTCGATACAGAATCCCGAGAAGGAAGTATTGATTTTTGGTGACAGAAATACTTGCGAATAAACCTAACACATATTCTGATGTTTTCGATATTCGTTGTGTTCATTCGAAAATATTTATCAGCTGTCCTCAAGAATATATCAGTGTGTCTGTCTATATGCATCATAAAATATTATGAGGACGTATATGCCAGAGAAGCAACTCGCGAATACTGGGTGCAACGAAGTGAATGAGCCCAGCGAATGAGCGACTATACATAAAGGAATTGTAACTATTTGCATGCAGCTAGAGAATCCATTGTATTATTTATCGATATTTCCCGTCGATGTAGATGCTCAATGGTATATATATAAGCGAGTCATTCATGCGAGAGAATGTACCCTATGAACCGATTACCCGATGCTCCCGATACGCGCAGCCAGAGAGTCGTCCGTATACATATATACACGTATGCACCAATGTAGCATTCTGTACGGTAGGTTAAGGTGACTCGACGTGTAAAGCGACTAACCCTAGAGTGGCTAAATCGTGATATGATCGTGAGAGAGAAGGTATAAGGTAACTCTGTCGGACGATGCCCCGGGTTAGCTTCGTATACGCATCGCTCGAGTCTCGAAGTAAAACGCACACGGCGCCTATATATATTATATACTGAACTGCATCGTAGTATATATACAAATATACATATATAGCAGTATACGTATACAGTATACATGGCATACATAGCCTCAGACTAAGCCACAGGCGTCGTCGCCTTGGTTTGCACGCCAAGGGTCCACTTTGCCCTCGCACCCAACGAAGTTTATATGCACGAGAGCGCAAAGTTTCTCTCCGCGATTGTGTATTTTACCAGCTATAGACATATAAATTCGTAGCTCCGTGTGCTTACGCGTACACGCTCATGGGCATGCGAACTTGTGCCGAGGGCCACAGAAGACGCGTGTTGTATGAATTATTATATCGGGCGTTTCAGGTTAAACTTGACGGATGTTTGAGGCTGCTTCAAAAGAGCGAACGATGAAAAATACACTCTGATAAAAATAAAGATTCATACAGCATCGAAATTGTTAAAAGAAAAAGTGATTCCAAGTAAAAATAGATGGTAATTTGAAAAAAAAAAATACCATCTAAGTATTGGACGTTTTTACAAATCCTTCGTCGATTTAAGAGCCAGAAGAGCAACATAAAAAGTTGAAAGATCGGTGATCATTATAGAATCACTCATCTAGCTGATGTAGAATGCCCCATAAGTATATATGCGTACTACGTGTGTGTGTGTGTGTGTGTGTGTGTGTGTGTGTGTGTGTGTGTGTGTGTGTGTGTGTGTGTGTGTGTGTGTGTGTGTGTGTGTGTGTGTGTGTGTGTGTGTGTGTGTGTGTGTGTGTGTGTGTGTGTGTGTGTGTGTGTGTGTGTGTGTGTGTGTGTGTGTGTGTGTGTGTGTGTGTGTGTGT
The DNA here is from genome assembly GCA_963564615.1 of Rhorus exstirpatorius. Lineage (NCBI taxonomy): Eukaryota > Metazoa > Arthropoda > Insecta > Hymenoptera > Ichneumonidae > Rhorus > Rhorus exstirpatorius. The sequence continues at coordinate 65,471,016 of OY751313.1, read as the reverse complement.
GTGTGTGTGTGTGTGTGTGTGTGTGTGTGTGTGTGTGTGTGTGTGTGTGTGTGTGTGTGTGTGTGTGTGTGTGTGTGTGTGTGTGTGTGTTACATCGTATAGCGATGGTAGACGCGGTCAGTGTACCGACTGGCTCGCGGCTTCTCGGTCCGTGGACATGCAATACGGGCAAGGGAGGCCTTCTTCTTGCCGTTTGCGCTTTTCTCCCCCATCGTCTTTCTCATGCGGGGCCAAGATTCCACTCATTCGGTACACACACACACACACACACACACACACACACACACCGTAATCCCTCCGCCTTCTCTTGTATATTACGTATGTGGTGTCAGCGGCGTGCATTCTCTCCTCCCGCTCTGCTGCAGCTTTTGCCAACCTTCCTTCCTTCCTTCCTTCTTCGTGGCAAGCGTACCGTGTAAAACGTGAACCAGCAGGCATGCATTCTGATGCTGCACGCTGGGATCTCCTCCTTTTTCCGTGTGTCTTCTTGCAACCCCCAGAGCCAGCCAGTGCAGCTCTTTGCTCGCCCACGTCTACAGTACACGCATACTCTCGACGCTCACGGCAATATAATTGTGTCCGCCTGTAGAAAGAATCTCCAGGGGTTCTCTGACCTTCCTCTTCGCTCGGGTCGCGTAGTCTTCGGAGTTTTCTCCTGTTCGTTTCTTCATGACTTTTGCTATTATAATGTCCCGTCTGTTTTTTGCCTGTTCGTGGTGTATATATATGTGCACCACGAAGTTTTGCGTTTCTTTGTTACTTATCATTGATAAATTTCAGTTCAGGCATCCGCTATCAACATTGGCGTAAACAAAACGTGTCTCGGGAAAATCGGACTAGCGAAGAAAGCTTCAAGTGGCGCGGAGAAAATTCCAAAGGTCCTTAGATTATCGGTGACAGTAATTGTTTTTAAATTCAAGTTTTTCGTTCACAATGACAGTGACAATGCGAAGGTACAGAAAAAATCAGAATATCTTGTAATCGAAGAGTTCGATACAAAATTTAACTTTCATTTTTTTTTTTCTGACCGCCGGGCTTATCGCATGATTATTTGCCCAGTTCACTTCACGGAGATCTTTTTATTTTGTACCTTGATGCACATCAGGTGTTTCGGTGTAAAGTTTCGGAAAGAATATGAGGAGCAGTATAGAAGGATGAGCAGAGGGGATGGAGTGAGTTTCGTGGTGGTCGCGCGATCGGTTACGCTCTTGGATTTCATCGTCCTCTATCTTTCTCCTTTATATTATACATAGCTACTGACCTGCTGGTGGTTTGTTAAAACTCTCCCCAAGATCTGCTGCTTGCAAAAGAAAACCGGGAACCCCGGTGGCTTGCTGAACGCGCGAGGCTTCTCCCCTCTCTCATCCTATATAACATGCAGGAGCACAAATTCGCGTGAAGTCGTCTTAAATTCTGCAAGATACGAGAAAAGGTAATGCTTTCCCGACGGCAGCAAAGTCTACTCTCATCTCTGCACACCAAAAGCAGAAACCTATCCGAGTATTATTAGCGAGTGATTATCGCGGTGATTAGCTGCAGGCGGTTCCTTCTAATCCCCTCCAGTATATACCACAAGTCCCTGTCGTGATCGGTACCAATTGCAAATCGAATTCCCGCGCATAGTTTGCGCGTATATTTAACCAGTGTGAGAAAGAGAGAGAGAGAGAGAGATAGAGTGTTACGAACCGCTTCTCATAATCTCCAACACCCAATGTCCCTCTCGCTATCACTGTTCCCGGATTCACAAACTCCTGTCGCTACATAAGCCTGGATAACAATTAACAGCACTGATTTCGCACTCATTCTGGCTTATGGATATTGAGAATGCTTATACATAGACACTGAACAATCGCGTTGGGGGCCTCCGCGTGCAAAACGATAATACGCGCATCTCGAACCATCGATCGATCGCTGTGTCATCCAACCTCAATCGCTCGATAATCACCCGCGCATTCGCATTGTAATTATACATTAACATCCCTTGTGTGTGTGTATAGATACATACCTAAACTATGAAGCGTTTAATAATAAACGTTAATGCATCTACACCATTGTATATAGACTCCCGTTGTAAGACTATTTTTCAACGTTGCGTTTCATCTTTCGAACGTCCAACGAACTGTAGATTCGTCAATCAAGACCAATTGTTGTTCCACGAGGTCAGCGAAAAAAATAACATCGACTCAACGCGACAAATGTAATTTTCAGGATTAAGGATGAACAGAATTTAAGGTTATACCCGCCATAATTTAAATTGGAATAAAATTTAAAAAATGCATACAGTTACTCACGAATTTCTCAGTGACTAAATTTTATACAGAATAGTGAATTGTCCAAGAGAATGCTCGCTCGAAGCGAGTCCAGATAAAATGTATTGTCAGACCAGACGCTAAGTCGCGACTTGGGAAAAATTCCTTCAACTAATCTCCGTGTGTACGAAACGTAGCGTTGAAATCGATCGTGACTATGAAAATAAAACCTTGGCGCGTATCCTTAAGCGGTAATTCTATCTCGTCACGGATCGACAATTCCACATAATATAACCTTGGCCCTACAAACTCGTGCATTGCATTGCAATGCAATGCAATGCAATGCAATGCACTGCAATGCTCCTTCACTCTCTGCTTGAAACATTTTTATAAATTTTTGGTTCACTTTCTTTTGTCGTCTCCTCGAGCCAAAGTGCATATGTATGGGCTATTCCACGGGAATTGGGACGGTTTTTGGCCGGGGGTCAGTGATTTGAAAAAAAAGGGTAATTTAATTTTTTTACCACACTTTTTTGCTTCATCTCGAACTACTTTCAGTAAAAATATGAAGAAAAAAATAGCCCCTTCGTGTCCAAAAAAATAAAAATACATTTTTTTCCCAGTTTTTTCATTTTTTTGGGCGTTAGAAGTGTTTCGATAAGTTTAACTCTTGTTTATTAGAAAAGAGGGCATTGTTACGATCAAAATTCATTGGTAAAATTTGTTTTTTCGTCGATTAATACCCAAGATATACGGGGTCAAAGTTACGATGAATGATAAATTACGGTAAGTTCGTAGTCACGGTATCTCTTGTACCAATTATAATTGGGATCTATAACTATAGGAGACTCTTTACATGATAAAAAGGAACTAAATTCTAGACGACCGTTCAAATCGCTGATCCTCCGCGTCAAAAACCGTCCCACTTCCGGTGAAATACCCCATATGCATATTATACTCTTGAAACAGCGGGCACGTCTCTCTCGTTCGCAGTAGTAAAGAAATACGCGAGAGTAAATAAACAAGCAGAGAAAAAGCTCGCTCACGTTGCCTCGTGTATACTCCTAAAGCTCTTGTACACGCGTACAATTTTTATCATTGCTACCTATGACCCAACGTCGCGTCGTTGAAACACACGTGGATGCGTTGCCATATAAGTGCAGTAAAAAAAAAATGCGTTCATCCAGGCAACCCTAGCAAACCTAGTATTCTCTGGCCTCATTTTCAACAACCGCTTATCTCACACGACCGATAGCATAAACGTTAGAGATGCAGAATTCACTCGGGAATAGTTATCACGGTCTGGGAACTTTTAACCACCAGCGATAAGTTCTGTGCGGGCTCTCGGGCTTTTTGACGTTTGACGCTTCATCTATATAATCACGGAAGTTTCGTGCTACTGCTGTACGCTGACACAAGTGTTCTCGCAGCAGCTGTCGAATTGTGTTGAGCTTCTGGCGGATATGGGTGATTCCCCTGTATAGCTCTACCAGTGCGGTGTTACCGCAGTCAATGTCGAGAGACCGAAGGGATTATGCCAGACCTTCGGCAGATCAGGATAACCAAGACCAGTGTATGCATACCAAAGTTTCGAAAGGTTCTCTTCAAACTGCAATGCGAGCAAAGGTATATCGATGGACTAATGCCAAAGGGGCGCATCGATTATGTATAAGCATAGCTTATACGCCCCTATGGAATTTAACCATCGATATATAGCTTATATTATTAACGAAGCCTAAATCGTTGATACATATTAGCAACATGCATATATGCATGTGCAATACGCCGGTCCTCATTGTAATATTGAGGCTGTTCTTCTCATTGGTTACGAATGGAAATGATAAATAGCCGTGCCCTCGTCTAATAAGTTCCATTATCGAAAGTTTCGTCGTTATAGTGTATCGAGAGTTTACAGCGACGATGTAGGATTAAGAACGAAGTAAGACCAGGATGGAAAGAGGGAAGAATCTTGCTGAGGACGAGTGAAATAAAGAATGGTATATTATAAGTAAAATAAGCTTCGCGTTACATTGGAACATAATTCACACTTCAGCATTCTTTCTCCCTCAACCCTTTTCTCCCGTATTATACTTTGTCCTGCCGCACCCGTGATCTCTTCTACCTATTACAAATGAAGAAACAAAAGAGCGGGAGCTTTCGGGGTATGTGATACGTTAATCGTTCGTGTGCTATGCCACCACTCGGGCAACATTGTAATGCCGCAAAATTGGGTTCATTTGGCGTGGTGCATACACGAGGGTTTCGTGTGTTTCTGCCGCGCTTGTACAATCTCCTCAAGTGTATACCCACTGTATATGAAACGGTTGTAATTGTGGGCAGGGGAACGTCGGTCCGGCTCGCTGCTTGTACCGACGTCTCTTTCTCTTTTCTTTTCCTCGGGGCAGAGGTATAATAGGGCAGTACCATAGGGTGAAAGAGTAAAAGAGACAGGGATAGAGAGAAAGAGAGAGAAAAGGCGGAAGAGAGAACAAGTATGCCCACGTACGAATTAACTCTTTGTTCTTTAACCTAAACTTAAGCCAAGATATGAGAAAAATCCTGTTGATTACCTTTTGGAAAAATTAACGCATCTAATCCTTGGCGAAAGTATACACGAGTAACAAACCCTTAATTAAAATTTTATCTGAACCCATAATTTCATCAATATTAATCAGCAATTGTTCCAGTATTTTAATTTTTCTTGGATAGATCGATCAATATCGAATAATTGAGCTTTATTAAAGTGAAAAAAATTCCCCTGCTATATTTATTACTCTCTGTTTTTCACAACGTGGGAATTTTTAATTTTGTATTCTGACATTGAACTTTTCGAAAAAAATAAATAAAAATTCTCCTGACGGAGTATGCAATGCATCCAGCAGATGAGTCGACATATATTTATGCACATATACGTATTACAATATTATGGGTTGTGTTATGCTTGCTGGAGCACGGAAACGCGCGCGCTTTATAAACGGTTATACGCAGGCCGCCTTCATTGATTTATTTAACGGCATGCGTCCGAACGGAAGAGCTTCGTTCTCTGAATTTTAATGGTCCTCGTGTAAACTTATAGTAGCAGAGAGTACTCGTCTTTTTTTTTCATTCGTGACGCATCGAGAGAGACGCCCATTGCGAGAGTTACGTCGTCGTTTAATTCATTTCTCGTCCTTGTCAGGGGTGCGCCTACTCTTTGTTGCACTACAATGCACACGTCGCTTCTGCATTCATCTGCACGACCTATCATGTGACTTTCGCTGGGTGTAAAGCGTTTTGTTTCGACTCTCTTTCTCTTAAGGTAGTTAAACGTGCCCAAACGTATCCACGACGAGTCTCGTTCTTCCTATCTCTGTCTCCCTTTTGGGAGGTATGCCCCCCCCCCCATCTTAATAAATTGCGAGCAAGCACGCGTGAAGACTCGGTAAGCCCAGCAAAGAGAAACCATTGAAATTCGTATTCGAGTTATTTTTTTTTTTAACAGAACGCGTCCCATAAATGTGCAAATAAATCATTGAACCGAGTCATTTCAATTGAATTGCAAGAAAACATTATGCAACTCGCACCAGAGGAATGTAAATCATACCTCGCTCAAGCTTTATACAAAAACGCCGTTCTCGATCTTTAGATCGCACTCTTATCAGTTGGAGAATGAAAAAAAAATTAGTAACTTGCACATCGCTTCCTCATTCATCGGAATTATTTTTTTTTTTCAGTCAAGCCAACTGAAGATTGTATATGTAATTTTGGTTTTCTCCTTCGTAAGTCCGCAAAATAAAATAACAAAGCAAAATGCTTTGCACCCTTCCTTGCTTTTTAACTCTTTACATTTATAATCTAAAGTTGGGTGGATTATAAAAAAAAAAAAAAAATTCGGATGAATGAGGAAACAATGTGCAAGTTTCTAATTTGCATGCTTTTTTGTGAAATGTCCAATGTCAAAAAAATGTCTAGCTTACCAAAATTAGGACGCGTACGAAAATATTCAAATAGTTTAATCATTTTCTAAATCTGAGCTCCTTAAGGAATTCTTGCCAAATTCAATACTAATCATCCTTGTCGTACAGACTATATTTATGTAAAAAGTTTCGGCCCGATAGCTTTAAATTTACGAAAGTTAGAGCCCGGACACCGATTATATCGCACGCAAGTGCACGCGCACGACACTCACACACACACACACACACACACACACACACACACACACACACACACACACACACACACACACACACACACACGCACACACACACACACACACACACACACACACATTTTTCTAAATATGTTTTGACGTTTTTGGAAATTTTGAACGTGAATTAAAATCGCGAAATTTTTTTTTTTTCACGAAAACAACGCTTCCTATATGAGGAAGCAAATAAAAAAATCAACACAGGTTTATATCCATTAAACGTAACGTGATTTAATTCCCTCCCACTTTTAGAATACTGAGAATCGTGACCCATTTACTTCGTGTTAATTGATTGAGTCAATTCCGATAATTAATTATCCCCCCGGCCCTGTTAATTGGAAGCATTATGCTGTGATGTATCCAATGTTTTACCATCACTTCCGCAGAATAAATACCGTGTGTAGTTAACTATGCACAACGAGCGTATCGTAATTGCAGTAAAACTGGTATAGTTTTTTCTTTTTTCGAATTGTGCAATTTATAAGCTTGCTCATTGCTTCCTCATTATTTTATATTGCATCACCAAAAGGTTCTTCTCTGAGAAAGTGGGTTCTTCAATTTTGGCTCCCTTATAGAGGAAGCTTTATTGTGAGCTGGATAAAATAATGGAGAAGCAATTTGCAGGCTTATAACTTGCACGGGTTAAAAAATTTTTTTAAATTCGATCCCACCAATTCAAAGGGCACTTTTATCTAAAGTTGTTCTTCTGAATATTTAAAAAAATTTCAGCATTCCCAGAATGGAAATTTTGGAAAATAAATTCAATTGATCTATACGAGTTGAATTTATAAGAAATACAAGTTAAAGTCATTCGAACAAGCTCATAGTTTTGCATGGAAAACATTTTATCGTTCTTTGATACATTAGCTTATATTCAAAATGAAATAGCGAACTTCTCATAAGATAAACCAGTTTTTGTCGTTGCACTCTCATCATTCGCTCGCAAAGAAAGCGTTATAGTATGCCTCTTCCGTGAATTTGTAATAACGAGGGCGTGGGATTGATCTATTGGAATGAGGTGAAAGTTCAATTCGCTACGTATTGTATATATCTCCTCATCTAATTTATTGATGCATCGGACATTCAGCCTAAACCCTAAAGGGGGCGATGCTTGTACCGGGGATGCGCTCTGTGCATAATACCAATATTCGAATGATGAAAATTGACGCGTCTGCGTCATCTCCAGCGAATTATGCCGGCGCTCGCTCGCTCAGTGCATGGTCGATGGTAACGTGACAGTCAGGAAAGATCAACATAAACGAGAATAACACGACGACCCCGGGCATTACATGGAGCATAGTGAAGCTTCACTTTATATAAATATATATATATACATATAATATAGATGCAGCTGTGCCATCCAAGAGCTTCATGCACTTCTATCATCCCTCTCGCTTACTCGTGCTGCTCTCGAAACGAGTCGCGAGGCTCTCTTGTATGCTCTTATATAAGAGAGAGAGAGAGAGAGAGAGATAGAGAGAGAGAGAGAGAGAGAGAGAGAGAGAGAGAGAGAGGAACAGAGAGACTCTTGCGTAACGGAAGCCAAGAGTTCAAGCACCCTCGTCAACGAGCGATTCCGTTTTGCGCGATCATCTTCAATTCCCTACTTATAACAATAACCATTGAACATTTACCTAGGGATATGAATATCGCGAAAAATTCATTGTAAATCCTTTATTTGAAACGTCACTTGATATTCTAGACATGTCTATATGACTACGTTGCAAATTATCGTTGAACTGTATTTAATTAATTGTGTTCCAACATATTTCTTCGATGTTAATCCAGTTTAATTAAATTCTGTTATTTCCCGCTTTGATCCGTATATCGTTTGAAGTCTAATCAATCATTAACCATTTATGTTAGTGCAACCAGCTAATAACGATGTATTGGAGCTTGTAGTATTATTTGTAAACTTTCCATTTGCGTGGTATATGGTCTCTCTCTCTCTCTCTCTCTCTCTCTCTCTCTTTTTCTCTTTTGCTAAATCGATCTGAGTACATGAATATACGTGTATATCTCAGTGCGCGTACCTAATACTTAGTTGCACCGAGAACGAGAGCAGACGGAGAAAGAAAACGTGGGAGCTTTTACGAAATCGATTCGGCACGCTAAAACTGCGCCGCGTAGGCATACGTATAACCACCTCAATCGCGATCTTTCGCAGAGAGAGAGAGAGAGAGAGAGAGAGAGAGAGAGAGAGAGAGAGAGAGAGAGAGAGAGAGGGAGGGAGTGAGAAAGAGAGAGGCCGTATATTACACGTAATAAGTAGCGAGGTGAGTTGCAGTTGTACAGTCTCTCGGCTTATATAGTCTCTGATTTATAAGCTCTGGCACTAAACTATCTACTCCACGGTGCAAATTTACCGCCGAGTATGGCTACAGCGTCGATGTTTATTGAGATAAACAAATAGAATGAAAAAAAAAATTACGGTTGCTTCAGGGGTGCAGTCGCGTCAATCAAATACCAACGTTCCGAAGATTAATTATTTGTACAAGCTTTCAAAACAAAGCGATATTAATGACGGTGGATTTAGAGTGAAGAACTTCTTGACATAGAAATAACGAATGATCACAATGATAGCCTTAGTTTTTTGGCACTCGTCCATCAAGACATTTATAGGATCATTTTACACGTTGGTTAATTCTTTATGTATCATTGATATAAGTAGTTTTCTTTTAATATGCGAGAATCAAAATTTTGTCACCAATCATGATGATTGGAATGATATTTTGTACGTTGGATGCACCCTTTAACCCTCTTCGTTGCCACACTGGGTCAAATTGACCCGGAGAACCAATATATTTCTTACGGGACACAAAATAGGTGTGTCAACGAAGTGTTAATATTTTTCATACTTAGTTACTCAATCAGGGAATAATTTTCGTCAACTTTTATGTTGTAATTAATATTTTATATACAAGTAGCTGTAAATAATTAATACAATCCTGAATTTTGGGCAGTGAATTCATATACCGTGCATGCACAACATAAAAGAACCTTTACACATGGAAATCGTACCAATATTACGAATTTAACTTATTTGTTATTTTTCTGTACATATTGAACGTTGAATTTCTATATATATATGGCTATTCTCTATACTGTATACATTCTTTAATCGAGACTCACTTTATTTTACACGAGTTTCCTGTCGGAAAAGTCTGCGAACAACTTCAGAAATTCTCGTACCGGATTAGTGTGACCATATACCGCTAAAGTTTACTTAACTCGTTCTGCTGCTCGATTCATCATTTGAAGCGCTCTCAAGCTTCGATTCTGCCAAACGATCGAAATGTCCTGTCGAGCGCATTAGTACGTACCATGAACGAAAATCGTGTTCGAGAGAGAACATTTGGCCACGAAACTTTACGAGAAAATCCCCCCCTCTCTCTCTCTATTTCTCTCTCTCTCTCTCTCTCTCTCTCTCTCTCTCTCTATACTTCTCTCTACTGTACACTGTACTCACCGGAAACGTGGCACGAATCGAATTCCACTTTCGGCCAACGTTTTCGGTTAAACGGACCGTAAAGTGCAATGAGGCGCGGGGACACGAGCTCAACGAGAGACAGGTTTTGGTTCTCCACTATCTCGACTCTCTCAGCACACGCTCTCGAATGTCCGTGTTGCACGCTATTTCGAGTGCACTAATAATATTTTTCGATATACCTATTATATGAGTGTATTTCTAAACATGTATACGTATGCACACATTTGCAGCCCTTTCGTAACCAATGCTTGCGTTTTTTTTTTGTTTCAGGTGAGGATGAAAAAAAAATCTTAACGACTCCGAGGTGGACAGAACGATTTCTGAAAAAGGTCATAACAATTAATCAATAACAAATATATATATATATGTGTGTGTGTATATATATATTTTTTGGGATTATAATGAAGTGAAAAATCATTCCGTAAAATATGAAACCTTCTTCAAATGATTTTATTTAAATTGTCCTCACTAATGTGTAACTTAGCGGACCAGATTTTGAGCGAATAATTGCATTTTTGTATTTAAATTATTACTCGCCACATTGGTTCCTTGCTTTTACGTTTCAAACATCGTATTAGTGTGACATATCGCAATCAGCTGCCAAGAAAAAAAAACCTCATGGATTCTAAATTTCGAGGAACATTAGATTCAAAATATATATATATATGAATGTTACCAAAGGTTTTTTAAGGACAGGCCGTTGCTAGTAAATAAAAAAAAAATCGTCGTCTTGATAATAATTTTCTTAAAATTTCATGATTTTTCCTCTCGCTGTGCATTTTCAAGATCGTATCATTAAGATACGAAAAATCTAATATCAATCACGTTAAAAATGTGAGTTTCTCGTTTACGTAGAATTCTCTTCTATATATATATATTTCTACAAAATTTCCACTTTATCCCAAAGAATTGAGAATTGACTGACCGCGCATGGAACGGGTCACTCTTATAAGATCGCGAGGGGAGCTGAGACTTTTATTCTTTGAAATTCGACGGTAACCTGACTTTTCGTCAGGAGGGACGATAACAAACGTGAGATATATATTCTAACGATAACGGGGACTTGATAAATTGACGATAAATCACGATCCATTGATTATTGGAAGGGCAAAACGCGAGAGATGGTTCTCGGGCGTTCTCTATCTTGCTTTTCGAGAGATGAGAGAGAGAGAGGAGATATGTTATATAGATGTGGTTCGACGATCGAACCACATCTGTATGCCGGGATCACGGGAGCAGCGTCATATAGTGCAGCCGGACTCCTCCTCCCTTGAATTCGACCTCTCGTGTCGTTGTCGTCTTCCCCATTCCCCTTTACATTCTCATCACTGTGGTCGACAATGCTCACTCTCTCTCTCTCTCTCTATCTATCTATCTCTCTCTCTCTCTCTTCTGCACCCTCTCGAGCCCTTCCATCTATTGCCGTTGGTTTACGACCTCACCAAATTTACATGACAACGTCCCAGCCGTTTGATCCTATCGGGTCCATCGGTGGAGAAGAGACGTTCTCGCGATACCTTTGGCACTAATTAATCGTTTCGTAACGAGCTTGACGCCGTGCGAAACTATCGTATTTCGGTTAAGCACCAAAACGCGTTCGAGAGAGAGAGAGAGAGAGAGAGAGAAAGAGAGAGACCGAGCTGGCTCGGTTCCTCATGAACGGAGTTTCACATCAAGACACAGTGTGGTCCGCGCCATGTTTAAATCATAATTCATTGTGCATGGGCCACACGTTTTCGGAGATGCTGTTAAGATAGCGACAAAAATATAATATATGCTGGTCAGTCGAGCGGTAAGACGAATTTAAAAGATGGGTTTAACAAACTTTTATGGATCAAGCGACGATAATTAGGTGTGACTTTTATAATTCCAACATGCAAAATACTCATCAGCAATTTAATCGTAAATTAGATTCACTGATTCGCCTCCGATTTTCTAGTATTTTGAAAAAAAAACTAGAAGCGAGCACCGGCACCGGCTAAGTCTCCGATATGCCTTAAATATTTTAATGTGAGTAAAAAAAACATTCACAAAAAATCGGTATGTCTTTAAGGGCTGTAAAATAATATACATATATAAAAATGCGCGGACCAAGTTTTAGAGATTTGCGAGACTTGCGGACTTTTCAATTGTCCCTGAAATTCCCTGTACGCATATTAAGCACAAATGTGTTTCGTATATATATATATATATATATATATATATATATATGAGGTTTATGTGGTACAGTAGCTCCTACTTTACGTTCTCAACGCGTACTTAAACTCGCTTTCAAGGAAGACATTGTCGCGCGCCAGTCCCGATAGTTTTTGTACCTCCCTTTCTCTCAGGACGAATAACGTATACATACATGCGACGACACGGTGACTAAGACTTCCCGGTAACGACGAAAAAAAAGCCTGCTGACGGCGCGACTCGTTTGGAATCGCTTCGAGGTTGTCTGCTGCTCTCGCGAATTCTCGCGAGAAGAATCGCACAACCAACCAACAGTAGCTATATAGCATAGGCGGCAAGGCTACACCCGAAGGCAAAGACACTCGGAGCTACACGAGAAACGTTCTCCGAGTCCTCCAGATCTCTGAAAGTAAAGAGCGTGTGAGGGGGGGGGGGGGGGGGGGGGGATCGCAAAAACGGAATCTCTGGAAGAGTCTTTGTGTAGGTTGTAATTAAAAAAATTTCTAGATTCGCATGTTTCGCGATGACGCTTTTAGTGTGTTCCGTGACTTCGTAGCGAGGTCAACCACGAAAGAATTCTCCGCCGCTTGCGTCGTATGGAAAAAACGAAAAAAAAAAAAAATTGCGCCAAGAAGGTCGGCGGCCTCTGACTCTTCTTGCTATGTACAAGAAAGCAATTAATAGTCGACATACCATCCTGATACGAGTGAGGCCGTAGCAGGGAACTTATTTTCGTTGTTTAGCCTTTATTTTTGCTGAAAATTAAATTTTCCGTCGTCATTGAGAGCGCGTTCACAATGAAAAGACCGCACGGGGTGACCTCTTCCTCTCTTTTTGTCGCGAGTTTGGTCGCATTTTTTCGTGAGGTTTTCTTTGCGGACGAAATAATTCATTCGGGCGTTTCGTGGACCTGTAGTCGCAAGGTCACAACTCGTCACGCGACATACCCATTGAAAATTTATTCGTCGTCCCGAATGTTTTTTTTTTCTAGCGCAGAATGTAAAAATTTTCGGAACGATTTCGTAACCCAATAATAATGACAAAAAGTAAATATTCAAATAACAATTCATTTCGAAATATTTTGAATTGAATTCGTAGTGTATACGCACCCAAAAAAACTCCATACATGCAAATTTTCGTTTGAATTGAAATTTTTTTTTTTCGGGTTCTCGGTCCGACATTTAAAATAATATATATTTCTCAACCTAATTTAAGGAGGTACTTAACCCAGAGAAAAACGGTAAGAATTATTCTAAAATTTGAGGGGAGGTTTGTGCTGGTACTAGGAATACGCCGTAATTATTTCAGATTTTTTGACCACGTTAGGTATAGTTGAGGAAAAAAAAAACATTAAATATGTCGCTCATACGTGGGCTCTTATGGGAGAAGTATTCGAAGCTATGATTCGAGATTATTTTAGGAGTGGAAAAACGGTAACATTTCCCCGAAGAACCACTTAAACGATAGATTAGACCTTCATAAATATAATTTGCCCATATAGAAAGTTTTTCACCGTGCAGATTGTGAAATATACTTGTAAACAGAATTGAGCGTGAGTAAATGGCAAATTAATAAAATGAAAACGTATTTGGTGAAACAAATACCGAACGCAACCTCTGCCCCGCACGTCACTCGCGCCGCGTTATAACGTTCCCTTTGCCGCACCGAATTGACGTTAAGAACCTCCTTAATTTCCCTCAGTATAATACGTATTGTTGCTAAGATTCAAATAAACACTGCACGCAGTGTATGTGTTTCATGAATCGTCGATTCATGCGCTCCACAAGCCAATCGAGCGCGACGCACAAACAAAAAGCACTGAGATTCGTAATGGCGCACGCAGTCGATTTGAAACAAAAGACGCCCGCATTATTCAATCAGTCATTATTCTTTATTTCATCGCATAATTTTTATTTTTTTCGCTATTGAATCCGTTTTAATTATCCCGTCATACCATAAACTTTCATTATTTTTTCATAATTTTTTTTCAATCCAAATCACTCCGCAAGCTCATCTTGTTTCGACGCTATTCTATTGGTGCGATGGCAGAATTTTTAGCTCATCCTTCGTTTTCTTTTTTTTTTTTTATTTTTTTGGCAGGTCATTTTAACGAGCTACATGTAGCTTTATACTCCGCGCTTTCTCCCTATTATCATTATAATTCTCGAGCGTGTTGAGCGTCTTTTTATCTCTTGTGCATATTTGCATTGTCATAAACTTGGTGGGACGCGCCATGGGAGAGGTATCAAAAGAATACGAACGCCTCCATCAGAGGAGGAGACGTGCGGTCTCTCTACTCAAATTCCTGTGTATCTGTGTCTCGTAAACCATTAATAATTATTACGCGAAAAAGTAGCTGATTTAAAGGTACATGCGATAACGCCCCCTCTATATTTCTGTCCTCGAGACAGGAGCGTTAATTGCGGCTTCCATTGTTGGTCGATTCATGGTACGGAGCCCCAGGTGAACTCGAACCGTCGTTAAAAGCACCTCTCTCAGTCTGCCTACTCTCCTTCTCAAGCTTTCTACTCTACTCTCACAGCAGCTTTTACTTTCCGATATACTCGTTTTCTTTTTTTTTTTTTTTTTTTTTTTCATGCATTACGTTTATTCTTATTTTTTTTCGTGAAATTATTTTGATCCGACGCGGTTGCAAATAGATGCCAGACTGCTCGGTGATCTCGTCGGTTAAAATGCTCGTGTCGGTGAGCAATTAAAATATACGTAACGCACACGCGCCATATGAAAGCGCAGTGAACGACATAATTATCGCGAACCGAGTGAAGAATTATTATCGGCGTGCACTCTCGCTGCTGAAGTATCAACGAGGTATAGAGAGATCGAGAGAGTCGCATTTGAGGTTTCTCCCTAATGGTGCATTGCGCTCTATACATATATATGTGTGCTCGAGGATGTGTCGAAATCACGCCGATTACCGCTCGTCGGGTGCATACGTGTGTATAAGTGTAAAATATACCATGAACTCGGGCTGTTCTCTTGATTCTGGTTCTGCTGAAACGACAGCGAGACGTAAATCCGTGTGGACGTTATATACGCACGAATATACAGCACTTGCTTTCCATATGAATCTAATATAAGCCTCATAAAATTATATTAATAATTCGACACGTGTTATATTTTATTATTCAAAATCAGACTCTCTCTGCGTTTCCAAAAAAATTAATAATTAATTTTTTTTTATCTTTCATAATCGTCATATGTAGGTGAAACGAAATACAGTCCGACCTCCCAATAAGAAACCAAAAGCCCCCAAGGGGAAGAATTTTTCCTAGAATTCGGATACCCCCACCAGGCGCGCGCTCCGCACTCACTACCTCTGTCTGTCTCTCTCACTCTTTTCCCCATGCGATCCTCTCGATAAGAAACTCTCGAAAGAGTTCCAGTTTGTTTACATCGCCCATGCAAAAACGCGCACACACACACTCACGCACGCACGCACACATTAAATTACACTACAATGTCAACTCTATTTTGCCCGAATAATCTCTCCCAGGCTGGTTTCTTCACCAGAGGTTCGCGCACAAAATTCTCGAGCTCGGAGCTCGAGTCGTAGTGGGGGAAGTGCTTGAGCGCGAAACTGGGGAAGGTTTCTTATTGCCGGGTTTCTTATTCGGAGGTCGGACTGTATAAACATTTTCTGCAATTTCTCATCTCGTGTTTTTCTTTATTTTTGTAATTCTATAAATTCACTC
This sequence comes from Rhorus exstirpatorius, assembly GCA_963564615.1. Lineage (NCBI taxonomy): Eukaryota > Metazoa > Arthropoda > Insecta > Hymenoptera > Ichneumonidae > Rhorus > Rhorus exstirpatorius. The sequence goes on along the minus strand of OY751313.1, from coordinate 65,455,200 downwards.
GTGAATTTATAGTTTGATGAAAAATATTAATTATCAATAATAGAGTATATTCGTTAGAGGCATGAATATGATGACTATCTAATCTCGGATGTTCCTCGAGCGAGATGGTAAGGGCTTTTTTTTTACTAAGATTATCTGAATCAGTGATTGCGGGATTGCGTAAGAATTTTGGGTGAAACGAAAAATATAATTGACTTTAAAATTAACGGCGGGAATCACGACGAGAATCCGTGAGAAAAGTGTAGCATTACGAAAAAAGAAGCAACATCGCCCCCGCGATTGCAGTACATGTATCGTATATCAGTAGGCACCATCATAAAGCTAAAATTTTTCGTATTGTCACAAAAAATATACGGTCACCGGCAAATCTTGTAGTGTCTGAAAATAAGCATTCGAAAAATCGCTCGAAACCATCTCTCGCATGTGATGCTTGAACGCGACTAGCCAATTACGTTTTTGTCAGCTTTTCAGAGTCCGAGAGAGAGAGAGAGAGAGTGAAAGACATCCCGTTTGTCCGTGGGGAACCCTCGTACAAACGTTTCCTCTCTCATTCCGACAAAAAAAGACCTGCGTCCTCATTCACCTCTTATTTTATTCCTATAGCAAAAGTGAAAAATGAATCGCCCTGATGACAAAAAAATAGAAAAAAAATTCATCGGCTAAGCGGGTTTTGCATACATCTCCTTACCGCATGCAGACACACCATGACGAGTATCACACGAGAGCCCGCGTGTTCAAATATTGGAGGAGACACCTTGCTTAAAAACTTGTAACCTCCCTCGCGCACGTGTTGAGTTCTCGAAGCTCGTACTCGCCACCCTTTCTATATCTCTCGTTACAGATATCACTCTCCGTCAAGCAGTTAGCCCACTTTTTCGTCGAGCACAGCAATACCTCCTGCAAAATGCAGACAAAAAGCTTCGACAAATAAATCTCCCGCTTACATCCCTCGGCTGAAAGATATCTTTTTTTTTTTAAAGGGATCGTAAAACAGTTTTTTTTTTTCGTATATTTTTCATAATAAAAATATCAGGGCCGAACCTGCGGAACGTTATAATATATTCCCTAGAGAAAATGGCACATTACGAAGAGAAATGTCAGTATATCAGGAGGTCAAAAAATGAAATTTAACATTTTCTTAAATGAAATTTTTGTATTTGCATAATTTCCCGAATGCTTCTGTACGACGATCTTTCTTGGTAATTGCCTACTCGGAGCTATATGAGACACGATTTGAAATTTAAATCGGCTATCCTATCTGGGTTCCTTTTGACGCTGCTCCTGTCCCCTCGCGAACTTGCCACTCTCGCCATTGGCACTCGCGAATATCGATGGCGTGTCGCTCGCCCTTTACTGCGCCCGTGGATAATGAGAGTATAAGTAGCGACAACTTGTATCGCATCGATATTCTCCTCTCGATAAGTGGATGACCCGTATAATGATCGTGTATTTCGCTTCTGTGGAATCGATATATTTTATATATGTATTTATATACGTATGTATACTTCTCATAGTTTTAGCTGCTGAACTTCTCGAGGGAAGATTTTTCCCCTCTTCCTTCTTTTGCCTTGTCTCGTACCGCATCATTCGTGTGCACATACATCACACGCTGGCAAATATAAAATCATCATAAAACCTTTTTATATAAATCCCGCTTGTGTTGAGACGTGATATATATATATACGTTCGATCGGAATTTCAATCGTGTATAACGAAAAAATTCCGCGAATTCTTTCATCTATCTCCATCCTCTCATCTCTCTCGTCTCTTTCTCTCTCTCTTTCTCTCTCTCTCTCTCTCTCTCTCTCTCTCTCTCTCTCTCTCTCTCTCTCTCTCTCTCTCTCTCTCTCTCTCTCTCTCTCTCTCTCTCTCTCTCATTACGCATTAATGCTTCCGCGTACATGGAATCATCTTTTTTTTTGCCCTCTTCTCTCGACATGCACAGTGCCTTCCTTTGATGCGCGATGTCTCGTCAGAGCAGAGACAGCCTTATACGATGACTCTGATAACGAGGCTGTGGAGTGTCTCCAACAAAATACGACATTCAAAGAAACGTTTTTTTTTTTATTTTATTTTTTTCTTACGTTTTATTCATGCGAGATTTCTAGCGATCGAATATGAGAGACTGCAGTTTCAATTTTAAATATATATATATATTTTTTAAATTTTCATCGCATTAAATATATCCTTTGCATAAAATTCACATTTTATTATTATTTCCGTATTTATTTACAATTTATTATTCATGATCGTTCTCGTAAAGCGTTTTTTTTTCCATTTTTTTTTTTTTTCAACGATTTTGTATTAAGGGCTATAATGAATTCGATATGCCCTTCTCGTGTTTCGATTCGCATGAGTAGAAAACAAAATATGGGGGATCAAGCCGGTGAATTGATCGATTCAGGCGTATTAGCCATTATATGGAGAGCTCGCTTCGGGTAGACTTGTCCTGGCCCTCGGGTATCCGCCGATTACGAGAGAATGACGCGGAGGTTTAGTCTCCCATTCTCGTACTATGTCGTTATATACGTTCGATAGAGCCATTATATTGTACAGGGTCGCGCATATATATAGTTTCAGGAGTGCAGAAGCGAGAGAGCGAAAGTCGCCTATTAGCAATCGCGGGCGCAGCCACATAGTCTTCCCGGCCCAGCCAGTCGCGATGTACCAGATAAGAGCTAACTATATCATTGCAAAAGCGAGAACAAGAGCTTCGTAAGCCCGTGATCGCTTTTATTCGATCATGTACTGTTTCGCTCTCTCGGCTGTGCTAGGTGTATATGCATGCACGTCGATGAATGGAGCGTTAGACCTTCTACCTGTCGCTGCTCCGTTTTGAATTCTTGTGCACCGACCGTCCTCATACAGATGGACTGATGCGTTAAATGACAATATATTTTGGATCAATTATGTGCCCCACGCACGTTATGAATAATTATACGTTTGCCTATGATGTACGGATCGAAATATATGTATTATATATAGGCCATAGGTCTGCGAGCTTGTATTTACGAACTGTGGGCCAAATAATTTATGGGTATGCAGACGAACGATCGTAGGAAAATATATAGCAAGATCGGATATATAGAGTGTGTATATTAACGGTATGCGTGTTGGTCCATTGTAACAGAGTTAGAGGGACTTCTCATGATGACCGACGATTGTATGCGGCATCGAATTAGCATTAGATTAGCCGAGTTGGTCGTTTATTTCGCAGCGATGGCTCGAATAAGCAACTCCCGAGTCACCCCAGCTATATACCTTATGCCTCGAGAGCTTCATACCGACCGCCATACTGCCCTCGTAATTGAAAATTTATTCCGGACGCGTGTCTCCGTGGTGCACTTTTTCATTCGTACATGCAATGAATGAAAAAAAAAAAAACTCGAATTACCCGTGGCCTTTTGCGAGGTTGAATGAAAATGAATGAGTCAAATGCAAAAAAAAAAAAAAACCGCGTTTCCCCCATTTCCTCTTTCTTCCCGCGAATGCACAAATAATTTCTAAAGCTCTCAATGATCGTCAGGGAGTTTGATGAATATTGTCCTTTAGTATAAAACTCTCGCTTGCTTTCCTCGAACACACTCGCGTCATCGATCAATTCTTGGCTGAATATTTCATTGTGAGCAAATATCCCGCTGTCTCTCTCTGACGATTTTTTAATCTTTGTGTTGGTAACGTGAATTCAATCTCGTTTTGCCAATCTGTGCGAACGAGAACAGAAGAGGTACGGAATGGAGCAGCTAGCAATTTCGCTCGAGTTCTACTGCTCGATATGCTGTAGGTACTATCTGCCACGTTGAAATGAGATTAATCCGGTTTCCTCGCAGAGCTTTCTCTCTTTCTCTCTCTCTCTCTCTCTCTCTCTCTCGCTCGCTTGCTTGGTTTCTGGGCGCATATAAACGAATTGCCAGAGTTGCATTCCACCGCGCTTGCATCGCCACGGAGATCGGTAGTAGCGGTACTCGCATAAAGTGTACATCAGCGCACCGAACAACGTATCACGTTGTTTATCCTTTTGAGCATGCCTCTGGCGTTGTATACACGATAACTCATCGAACGTTCTCTCCTCCGTCGGGTCTTTATAGACGCGATGAGAGAACTTTGTCCGGTTCAATCAGACGAGCCCCTCGGATTGGCGGCATATGTGGCGTATAAGTATAGTTGATGCGTCTGCTGCGGCTCTCAATGAATTTACGGCACATTCAGGCTATCCAAAGCGCTCATACGTATATATATATAGAACGGGCAGGAGCAACCTTATGTAGAACCGGCATTGAGCAAAACCAGTCACCAAATTGTGATGCTCCCTTTTGCCAATTATTTCTCGATTAACGATGCGGATATATAAATATCGTTGTGATCTGTATCCTGCATAACTCACCACAGCATAAACACTAAACACGTGTTTTTATTCGCTCGCCTTTTTTTCCATAAAATTGCTAAACCGTAATATCAAACATTGTGAATAACCATAAATTAGGATGGAAGGATTACCTTTCATTTCATTCTGTTTTAGGTTTGGGTTTTCACATATTATCATTCCCGTTTCATTCTTTGCCTATAAATTTTCATTTCCCATGTGTTTTATGTATCCGTCGACAGTAAACGACGAGCCCGCCCCCCCCCCCCCCCCCCCCCTCGGCCCGCGAGAATGAAATACTCACGAGGTGTGACAAGATAAAATAACGTAACGTCGAATATTAAGGGAGCTTTCCAGTGTGACAGCCCGAAAAATCGCTGTTTTTCGCGATTTTTTTTTTTTAAAGAAAAAATAATCTAATCGGTCTGGTTTTTTTTTGTATATTAATTGGGTATTGAAGAATACAAAACAATTTTTTAAAGATCGATTTATTTATTAATTAATATCTATAAAAATGATGAAACAATTGTTGCAGAAAATGCACTTGTATGTGGTGTCCACGTTGGGGGTTACAATTTTGATTTGAAACAAAAAACACAAAAAGATTATTGATCGGTATATAATTGGCTTTCGTGCTATGGAGGCTTTTTTTTTTTTTTTTTTTTGCAAAAATGGCGCCGGTTTGAACAAAAAGTATCGATTTTAGCATTTTTTTTGGCAGTTCTTTTTACAAAAAAATAGGAAGATGTCAAAAAAAAAAAAAAAAAGCTTCCATAGCACGATAAACAATGACGTTAAGAATATTGTGTAAAAAATTCAACTCGATAGCTTTAAAACTCTGCCCTCCAGGTTGGACACCGTTTTAAAAAATGCTGGTTCGAGAAAAACGCGTTCAAAGTTTCAAGTGAGGAAGTGACGGCCGACGCGGCAGCTGTAGCGCTCCGTTCCCTTCTTCCAAGAAATGCTGTACAGTAACCGAAATAATCTGAATTTCGGCATGAAAATTTCAGGGAATATTCGGAAGAGTGTATACTATTCGATAAAGCAAAAAAAAAATCGATTTTTTGAAAATTTCACACTGGAAAGCTCCCTTAACATCCGAATCGGTGCATGCAACGAGAAGATATTGTGTATAATCCCGCTCAACTAGACGAAAAAGCTTCTATAATGTACTATGTAGGGGATATATATACAACTATGACAATAACGCTTGCGCTTTATCTCGCAAAAGAAAACTGAAGAATATAATACCCCCTATAATACCAGGAGTCTCTCTCTCTCTCTCTCTCTCTCTTTCTCTCGGTTTATTTCTTGTTCTCTTTCACCAGATTCTCTCTCGGCTTCTCACTGCCGGGCAAGAAAGACGTCTGTCTGTTCTCTGACCCGTTTGGCCCTTCTATATATTCCTCCTCGTCCGACAGCTCTCCAGGCAGCAGCCCGAGCACACCGCATTCCTGAACTATCCACTTTAAGTCTCAATTGGTTCGTTGCTTATCCTCCTGCTGGCTGCCGGAGCTCTGCTCTCCGTATGCTACTCTTGCACTCTGTACCAGCAAGAAGTTCCCAGGGCTTTAGTCAACCCGTGTGCCCTCTGGCTCGTTGACTCCAGGGGCGTTTTTAAGTACGAGTGCTTTTTCTCTTTAACGCTATAAAAAAAAAACTTGGCCGTATAGTTGAGAAACAAAAAAAAAACGGAGAGAAATTCCATCAACATCTCGGAATGATTGTTTCTCTGAGATTCACAGACGCCAGAGCCCTTTTCACGTCAATCCTGAGAAAATAGATCATGGTGAATTCGGCACGGAAAATATACATAAATATATTTATGCACACGCATTCATAGACACCCATATTTACGCTTCTGTCATACCACCTATATGAAATATTCATTACCACATGGGTTTGGTTTGTGAGTATTCTCGCATTCAAAAAAGTATTCCGATGTCATGTCCAACGTGCTGACAATATATCGTAAATTATGCACGAATGCAAAAAAAAAAAACTCTCCCGTTTCTCGTGTACGACGTATGCAACAATTGATTTATCGCTGGTAGCGCTTGCGGTAAATCGTATTGGAGAACGGCGATACTTTTTGGCAAAATTCAAGAGAGAGAGAGAGCAATAGATAGACACAAACTTTACTACTGGACCAGAGCTCAATCTCGGAATGTAACGTCGTGTGTCGCCGTTTATTCACATACTACACGTTCTCTTTCTCTCTCTCGCCCTTTCTGTTCATTGCATCCATCGAAATCTGTTCGTGCATCTGCATTACATGCTGCACGAATGAGAACGCGAGCATTGAAAACTTCATGAAACGCCAGTACAGAGAGTCTCTTGCCTGTGTAGTAAACATGAAATATGTATATAGTCGCGGTAGTGAATGCAGAAGTCCGCGACTGGGCTAGAGCACACCGGTTGCAAATCTCTCGACGTTTCCTGGTGGGAACGAGTCCCGGGGTTTCCCGACCCGAGAGAGAACGTTACTCTCGGGGTGACCCATCGTCAGGCTAAAACATATAGATATATAATAACCAAAGCGCAGAATCTTAACGGTCAGTATGATCCACAGTTTCAAAATTCTACTTCTACTTTCAGGGTAGTATTTATATCTCGCACTCACAATCCCATCTTTATTGCACATAATCTTTATTATATGTTCAGATTCTCGTTTGATTGCTCACTGCCGCGACTGCACAGAAAGCACGGATAGGATAATATATTTTACAAATAGCAAAACGAGAGCCGGATCCCCCTTCAACTATAGTGGTATACTTTTACATCCCGTATTCTTCGTTTATTTTCTTTCTGCTTTTTTTTTCTCACACGAAACCGCACGTCGAGAAATTCCCATTCGTAATATCTGTGCTTATATAAATATCTTTTGCCGTTGATTTTCTTTCTCCTTGGACGGTTTTACACCATAAAGTGAGATGGAGATTCCAAAAAATGTTGCACACGCGATCAGCTCATGCGGGGGCGTCTCTCGTTATCGCGTTTCATAATATGCCGTATTTCTTCTGTCAGTTGGAGCTTGCAAGTGATTTCTTTTCTCGCTGATGTTTAATAACTGCATTGTGTCATTCGTCATCGTTTCAGTCTCGAGCCTAAGTATATACACTCTCTGTTACTCTCGATCTCCCCTGCATAGGACACTTTCATTATCTCTCTCGTGCTCGATTCAAGCGTGCATTTTTGCAAAATTTTGTGTCGGTGTACTATTCGCGAGGCTGTCATGTACAAGTTGGATGGTTCATAATGAGTGTTGTTTTTTTTTTCATTTTCAATGTTTTTTTAATTGGATTTATGCTGTCGAACTCTTTTGATTCCACGAGAAACGTTATACTTTTTTTTTCTCTTCATCACCTACTTCTGGTATCGTGAAACTTTGTGCCTAATTGCAAACAAAACTATTATTGTTCGGTGCAAGATTCCTCACTCGATATAGTATACGATCATTCTGATGGTCGCCACGCATTTTGGACCCCGGAAAAGTTATGGCTATAATCTTTTCATGGTTTTATATTCTTAGACCGATTCTCAGAGATTTTTAAAGAGCGATGTATTGCCTTTTATTTCATCCTGATAATAATGCATTTTTATAGATAATTTAAGATTCCCAGTGAGTTAAAGAAAAAGTAACTGTCGCGGTGAGATGGTATACACACATCAATGGATACTACACGCTTTATTGTAATTGCAATTTTTCAGCTCCATCATGCTCGATACAATCGTAAAGACTTTACAACGTGTGAATCTACGTTACACAATTTCATTTACCGGCTCTTATTACCGGTTTCTCTGACTTCCGAAATGACAATATATATATTTATGAAAATGGAAAACCTATAAGTTATTTTTACAATTGGAGTATTCGGGACCACCCTTATTATTGTTATTATTATGATTATTTAATAAAATGCATCAATCAAATTTTTTCCCGTGAATTATTATCGAAACTATCCCGGCTACCTCCAGGCACGCCGATTGTCCCGGAATTACACTATTATATTCCGGCTCATCGAATATAAAGAATGATATTTGCACGGATGTGTAAATCTCATTGGCTCTCATTCGTACGTAACGTTAGAAAACTTATATCTCTTTTAGCTCTCACACAATAAAGTCATGGCAAACGCTTGCATACATATATAATATCGACTGTTAACAAACAAAAGGGTGTACCTCTTGAAATTTAACGTATAAATTGATGTGGTGAATGCCCCTTGGTTCGCAAGCACTCGACATGTCTACATAAACACAGATATATATCGACTGAAGTTATGAGGGACCAGAGAGGTAGAGGTCAGAGAGGCAGAGAGTGCTCCGATGAAGAGCAAGCAAAAGGCTGGCACTATTCCAAAATCGATGAACCGGCGGTCTGTGCGGCATGAATGAATATACAAAAAATAAAATAACTAAAATTTGAGACCGATTATGGAGACGGAAAAGCGGAAAAAAAGCCGTGTGTGCATCTAGACCAGTCGGGGGGTTATCATCACATACACACAAACATATATTTTCCTAGATCCTGGTTCAGTCGTTCATCGTTTGCGTGCAGCTCAATGCCGCTTTTTCTCGGCTAGTTAAACCGCAATCGGCTTAACGCGCTGGGCAAATTAAAGTCAGTCGTCCGTCAACGTTCGGACACACGAACGTACTACAGTTCAAGTTTCAATACGCCTCACAGAGTACGTATATATACCGAAATTAGCCCGGCGGAGTAAGAGCGGGGTTGCCTTGAAAAACGACAAAATATTTTCGCGAAGAGAAATAGAGTGAAGATGAAAGGCGGAAAAAAATCGGGGCTTTGAATCGTTCAGGTGCAATGCCGGGATTTTTCGTATGCCATGCATAAAGACTATAACAAGTCGCATATATATTTTTGTATCCCGCATATATTTCACAACCTTACCCGCGCGTACGCATACGTCAAATCCTTTATATCTACCTCAGCATCGAAACCCAGATCTCTCAGATCATTCGTATTATAATATATATTAGGTATTGCATGTTCGGCGCGACTGCTGCTAAACCCATACGTTCTTACAAGCGTGTATATATACTCAAAAGATCGTTACGCAAGTCGATTAGTGCGAGTTTATTAGGCACGATCGGTATAGAGACAGGTATCGGAACGAGCGCGTACACACCTCTACGTCTCAGAGTGTTGATCGGTATAATACGCGATACTTCTGTCTATCGCAATATATACACGCACGCTCTCCACTATGTACCCACGATACTGCACAATTAATAATCAATTTATCGCGCGCTTAATACATCGATCCTCCATTATTATATGTGCCACGCAAGACTTACATGAAATCGTATATACCCGGCAGATGTGATCATTGAGCGTCATCGGACACGTCCGGAAAGTAACAGCTAATAATCGTCATGATGGAAAATCGGTACACAGTTATTGTTTTTCGTTGCGATATCGGTCATAAACATCGACCGTTTATATTGACATTTTGGTGCAAAATATTGTAGCCGGGTATGCATGTTTTATCATGCTCTTGCGCACCCCTGAACCTCTTGGCAGGTGTGATATCGGGCTGCGCATTTTCGAGAATGCATATACGCATACACACGGCGCGTACGCACGTATATCTCGCGATCGAGATGACTTCATTCGGCGCACCACAGCTACGGTGAAGTACGCACGCAGCACACGACCGTTAAAATCGTGATGTACTCTCACCCGATAATACCACATCGCATCTTTCTCTCTCGTATAATGCATCCATACATTATACATACGTGAGAGAGGCTCTGCCATTGCGCTTCGGTGATTATCGCACGTCGTACTGCGCGCGGAGAGCAATCAGTGAATCCGTAAGATAGGAAGGGACGAAGTCCTGAGCATTTTGTCTGCTCTAAAATCGCTTCGAGGACTTTTACGCAAAACTCGCGATTACGTCATACACCATATATATTGTGACGTTGCGTCACAGAGGTCGCCCCTCCGCGGTTCATTCCGAGCCTCGATTTTTTCCGAATCGTTCCTCCATTCCGGTTTTTTTTTCGGGTTACAATATCCATTGTAGGGGAATACTATATCCCGTATATATGCACATGGGAGAGTCCAGAGAGAAGGCGCGAGAATTTCGTCATCACGCAGATTATATACACGTGCTTACGCGCAAGATCCTCATGTCTACACGTGTAAATACTACATAATATATCAATGGTTGTGTACAGCGAGAAAGCCTCGAGTTTCAGCTTGCACCGTGTACGCGCTCTCGCGTGTTACATACATTGCACGATAAGTCCAACACGTACATCTCCGTGCATCGTTTTACGTTATGTCGTTGCTCATTTTAAGCTACAGGTATTCGATTAATACGCTTAACTTGTATCACGCAAGGCCTCTGCTTATAATGAAGGTCTAATAATTAACAATGCATAATTGCGATACGCATGAGAGATCCGCGTGCAGTTTGCATGCTTGAATAAATTAATTATACAGAAATACAGACCATCAGGGCGCATATTATATAACGCCAGCAGTTTTATTAAATTGTCTGGTTCTGGAACGTTTATTCCAATTGTTTTCGTTGTTGTCAGGTTAAAGAGCGCGATATACTTGGTGTAACGACGATTTTGAAATTACAAAAATGATATTCAATAACGGAAAGACCGGACTATCTACGAAGTACGCGAATAATATGAATTTTTTTTTTCTCATACGTATATGCGTTCGTGCAGTCGTCTACTCGTTATACAGCAGAGCTGCGGCTAAAATACCCGCAGGGTGCACAAGAGTGCACCATAGCCGTCCTGGCAACTGTGGCAAACTGCATCATATATATATTGGGCGATGCAGCGCCCCCGAGAAACTCGATGGAGGGACCTAGCTGTGTGGAGGAGCAGTCCGTTAGAAGCATGAAAGAAAAAAGCAGGGAAATAAGAGAGCGAAGAGTGGTTGTAAACTCAAACGTGGCGAACCTGCAGCTGTATATATATACGCGGAAAATCCCACATACAGAAATCGAGAAAAGAGCATACAGAGCTATAGTGGATATACTGGCTCACTGTGCGGAGCTCCGCAAACTTGAACAATATCTCTGAAGATGTTGCCGCCCCCGTTCACTCGCTTGCCCACGGGCATCTACATAATACGTACATACTATACTATAGGCTCGCCGAACTTACTCTTAGCATTGCCAACGGGCCGGCACACGATACTCTGTATATATAAATGCATGCATGTACTTAGGGGGCTCTCGAGATACCGAAGTGAGACGGAAAAGCTGAGAAAACGAGTGAGGGCGGTCCTGGAGTTTTCTGCTTCGCGGGAACTTTCACATATTCCACGCTACACAGGGCCGTAACGCTTCGTAACTTCGGTATACACGGTCGGAGATTCATATATGCGTATGTCAATATACGCTGTACACTGTACACCTAGGACGAGGGCAAAAAGCAACGCGAGACCGGCAGTGAGCGGAAGCTCGAACTTCCGCAGTTCACCGCGTCTAACTTGCCATTCGCGTTTTTTAAATTCACGCTCCACGATATATCGATCCATCGCAGTCAGGATGCAGAACGTATAATAGACTCTCGCGTGATACTCATAATATGCTTTCGCGAATATTGGTAAGCTGGGAAGGATAACCGCGAAAACGTTATTTCATTTTGGAAGCTAAGCGTGCGCCTATGCTGTATTTACTCAGCATAATGGGTGGTATCGTAGATTTTTCACGGCAAAAGTTATTCCCGTCGCGGTTTTGGTGCTGCTTTACAGCTTCACGGAACGGTTAGTTTAGTTTTGGGCGAATAACACCAACGTTTGGAAAAGGTAAAAAATTTCGAGTACGGACATATATGATGTAGAGCAAACAGCATTCGAGAGGTTATCAAGGTGTTAACTAATATGAGGAACAGATTTGGATGACAGTTAGGAATGACGAGCCGTTCGAAATAATATTTTAAAAAAATAATTATTCATGATTATTGTCGAAAAATCGTATATTTATTCATTAAAAAAGTAATAACTATCATTCTTTCGCAATTATTGGGCCTATTTTTTTTTTTTGTCGGTAAACGTCCATCGCTGGCGTGTGAATTTTCATATGTGCAATTTCGGCCAGACATGTGCATCGCGTTAAAATTTATGAATCGATGATGGTCAGGCGGGAAATCCGTCATTAGCCCCCCCCCATGCAACGGTTCTTCTAACGAGATGCGCGTTCGGTAAAACGTGGCGTGTGCCCAATGCCCGAAGTAAATTTTTGCCGTTTGTTCCACGCATAAAAACAATAATGGTTAAATAAACGAATTTTTTACTCGTTAAAATTTCAGTCTCGGGCAAGCAGATAGAATGTGAGAGCTCTCCACGCCATAATATATACACTGCATGAAACTTTATCGTTTATTCTGGTCAATGTCGTGCACGAGGTTATTTTTATAATTGCAGCGATATTATACAGGTATGGTATTCCAAATTGAGTTTTAAAATCTGTCGGGTAATTATTTCATCGCAACTCTTATGTTTTTGTCGAAAAATATTTATCAACGCTATTCAAAAATTAAAGTGTCACAAGCTTTTCTGAACTTTGATAATTGTAAAAAAATATCCGCTATGTGGGAGCATATATATATTCTCAGATCAACAATGAATTGAGTTTTCATTGAGAATATTCATTTTCCGGCAAAAAGTAATTTTATAATTAAAACAAAAATAATATTTTTTCTGAAGTTCCAAGTTAGTACGTGACGTTCGAGATAAAAATGTATTCTTCGCTCGAGAATCAGTTACTCAAGGTGAATGAAATGTCCAGTACTTAATTTTATCAGGAATATTAAACAGCAGCTTGAGATCTTGATTGGGCTCATTGTTAACGTGTGAACAGTCATTTTAATTGCTCCGCAGAGACGATGTATTTAATTGAAACAGCGCTACTACGCTCTCGGTGAGGTGACATGTATATATATACCGACATCTTCCCTCCGGCTTCGCGCGTATCAAGACTTCCACTTCCGGTCCTCGAGAGAGAAGCGCGACATTTTAAATTGGCTTTTCTTTTCGTCCCCTCTCAGACTATATACACGCTGCGCGAACTTTTCTTTGCCTTCGGGCAGAAATTCCCGGATCGCGCGCTATACAGTGTGACTCAAACGAGCAGACTTCTTATTACCCACTTGTGATCCCTTTTCCCAGAGTCTTCGCTGCGTTCGAATCTCATCACCTCGCTCCTTAATACCGAGAGAGATATTTTAACGTATTTTGCCTCGAGTCGGCTCTGTGAAACTTCCCCGCATGAACGAACTTGTTCAAATTTCTCCCTCCATTCTGCCGCTTAACGTCTTCATCGGTTATAATAATGTCTTCTCTTATTATATGAGAAGAAAATTTGCTCAGCTCGGGATGATTAAAGTTTCCTTTCATCAGATTTAGCTGGGTTTCTTACTTCGTACGTATCTCGGTCGGATACGTCTCCTCTCGTCTCTCCGTTTTTTCTCTAAATCATCGATGCGATATTAGCAATAATGAATTCATCGAGGCGAAGAATATATACAACGGATACACCGCGATAGTATTAGAAGAAGCGATTGGAATAATTCTGCTAGACTTTTAATTGCTCTCGGTACAATCGAAAATTTTCTCCACCAAATTTGTTTTTTTTTTATTCACGATCGTGCATGGAAAAAAAGACGTAACCGTCAAAACTAAGGGCTACGCATCTAAGCTACGCTATATTTTTTTTTTTTTTTTTTTACTAGCAGAAGATATATCAATCCTGATCGATCTGTGTTATTCCTAGCATTCGTGTCAGGGGTCAGTTCTCTGACTCAATGTTTCCATGCATACCCTCGGGAGGATGAAAACTCTCGCGAAGTTCATACACGATCCGCGGGTCACATCCCGAAGCGCACCTCATTGAAATTTCATTCGTGATTCCTTCTTTCCGAACTGTGTGCTTGCTATGAGGGAGCGAGATCTCGGCATGTATATAGCTAAGAGCGAGTGCAAGTAAAACAGACGGAAAGAGAGTCGGAGAGGTTGTTTTTCAACACCTTCGACTTTCTTCCTGTCATCGGAGAGATTCGAGAGATCGGGGAATGGGAAAAAGCCCCACAGGATCAACTTCTGTGTACAAGAAATCCAAGAAATCCGCTGTCCCTCGTGTCGATTTCGAAGGAAAAGAGCTGGATGACATAGCTAACATTCGGCTAGCATGCCCCGACCGATTCCTATTTTGATCCTTGGCACCGGGAGTCTGGTGCAGTTAGTTTGCTCTCACGTCTCCCAGAACACCCACGCTTAACGACAGTTATGGGTGTAAACAGGCATGACGTTGGCTCTGCACGAGAGTCGTTAAGATCCGACCTCCCGGCGAGCGAGAGTGAGTCTCTTTTGCGAGCAGAGAAAGAGCATTGGCGACCGATCGACCGGCGTCTCGTGTAGAACGAGTTTCGCGAACGACAACTACTGTGGATGGGGGGGGGGGGATATCCCTTGCGAAGTGAGCACGTCATTATATGGCGCGTATCCGTTGGAGAAGCTGTGCACAGCCAGAGAGCACAACAACGTATATGTGAATCCTCCTCCGCGCGATCTCCATTCAATTTTCCTATCGTCTTTGTCTCGTATTTTCCATATGCCATTCTGTCTCTTTCGCCACTTTTGGAGATCGCCTGATCGCGATATTCTTATCCTTGATTCGGTAAATCTCGCAGTTGTATTTTTTTTTTCTTCCAAATGGAAACAAATTGTCTTTTAATCCAGACGTACAAACGGTTTTACTCATCCCCTTTATTTGTCCCATTTATAAAGATATGCTTTATCGAAAGGTTCACCCGTACGCAAAGATACAAATCGATCAGGATGTCGAGTCGTTCCGTAAAATCGTGTTTCACGTTCGAGTTAACTCAAAGACGGATATTTCCGAATTGGGTCGTCAATCTTAGCTTCAACAGCCTCTAATTTCTTTATATGATGTCCACTAGAGAAAGAAATATGCTCTTGAAACGATGATGGTGGCTCTCTCGACAAGATTCTACTCTCCACAAATTTTCTTGTAGAGAGAACTTTATGCCCGTTCTTTCCTTCTCCGTTCTATGATTTTGCAAGAGACTTGTCGCAACAATGCGACGTTTCAATGGGGAAATAAGAAGATTCTTCCCTCCTCGTAAAACTATCGCCCTCGCAGGAAGGTCCTTTTTAATGTACAACGTTGGGAGAGACTACTTGGTCTTGGCTTCATTCGATTATATTCTCCTTGTGCCACAAAAGCAGAAAAACGAGAAAAGAAACTCCCGACTGGAAATTTCGTCCGGCTAGAATACGGCCCATATCAGGCTGGCCCTACCAGCCAAATCCGGCCCGGATAAGGATCCGTATCAGGTCCATATCCGGCCGGTAACGGAGTTTCAGATCCGGCAATGATCCGGCGTTCATCCGGCTCCTGATCCGGCACTGCTGCAGTTCCTGAACCGGCTGAATACGAGTCCTGATATGGCCCTGATATGGCCCTGATATGGCCCTGATAGGGAACAGCTATAAATTTCCTAGCCTATAAAATATAATGTATGCGACAAGAAAAAAGCTACATATATAATATTAACAGTGAGTTTATTAATTACGAAAGTACACTATACATCACATAATGAAAAATACCAACTATGGATTATCATTATATATTACACATTAAACCTCAGGCAACAAATTACAATCATAGTTAACGCAACACAAGAGTATACTCGCGGTACGAAAAAGTTACGAAATACGCAAAGAAAAAAATACTAAAAAAAATTTCCGCGGCAGTTCATCGATCGAAAATTTCAAAAAAAATTATTGTCGTAAAATTCCAAGTATAGAACTTATATTTTATTTCTGCGTCTCTCGTTGTGACCACCCCAATATTTGGCGTTGTTGGTAACTGCTCCAACGGCATCCCGTTATTTCTTTTTACTTGACTGACGCACCGGATTTTTCGAAAAAATTCGGTAAGATTTGCATCTGAAATTTTCACAAAATAGGTATTCAAAATTCGGTCCACACTACCGTGGAGAAAAAAATTGATCATAACCGATTAGTCACTACCAATAAATTTGTAAATATGCACATGTGTGTATATATTTGTAAATATGTATGTTGCATTCGTTATATATAACAATTCGTCTTATAGGAATACGCATAGTACTCATGCTTGCAAGTACTATGTGTATTCCCATAAGACGAATTTTAATATAAATATTTGCTTCGGTTTGCTTCGCTTATAACTTATATTTGATTGTGCTTGTGCTGTGTAGTGTGTATCGGTCTAGCGGCAGCGACCAATACAAGCAAAGAAAAGTGAAGCGAAGATTTATATTAAAATTCGTCTTATGGGAATACGCATAGCATTCATGCTTGCAAATACTATATGTATTCCCATAAGAAGAATCGTAATATAAATCGTCGCTTCATTTTTCTCCGCTTGTGCCTAGTCTGTATCGGTCTAGCGAAAGAAAGTGAAGCGACGCAAACCAAAATGAAGATTTATATTACAATTCGTCTCATAGGAATACGCATGGTATTCATGCTTGCAAGTACTATGTGTATTCCCATAAGACGAATTTTAATATAAATATTTGCTTTGGTTTGCTTCGCTTAACTTATATTTGCTTGTGCATAGTGTGTGCTGCGTAGTTTGTATCGGTCTAGCCGCAGCGACCAACACAAGCGAAGAAAAGTGAAGCAAAGATTTATATTAAAATTCGTCTGATGGGAATACGCATAACATTCATGCTTGCAAGTACTAGATGTATTCCCATAAGAAGAATCGTAATATAAATCTTCGCTTTATTTCTCTCCGCTTGTGCCTAGTCTGCATCGGTCTAGCGAAAGAAAGTGAAGCGACGCAAACCAAAATGAAGATTTATATTACAATTCGTCTCATAGGAATACGCATGGTATTCATGCTTGCAAGTACTATGTGTATTCTCATAAGACGAATTTTAATATAAATATTCGCTTCGGTTTGCTTTGCTTAACTTATATTTGCTTGTGCATAGTGTGTGCTGCGTAGTTTGTATCGGTCTAGCCGCAGCGACCAACACAAGCGAAGAAAAGTGAAGCGAAGATTTATATTAAAATTCGTCTTATGGGAATACGCATAACATTCATGCCTGCAAGTACTATATGTATTCCCACAAGAAGAATCGTTATATAAATCTTCGCTTCATTTCTCTCCGCTTGTGCCTAGTCTGCATCGGTCTAGCGAAAGAAAGTGAAGCGACGCAAACCAAAATGAAGATTTATATTACAATTCGTCTCATAGGAATACGCATAGTATTAATGCTTGCAAGTACTATGTGTATTCTCATAAGACGAATTTTAATATAAATTTTCGCTTCACTTTTCGTCGCTTTTGCGTAGCGTGTATCGGTCTAGCTGCAGTGACCAACATTGAATACGATATTCATTTTTATGATCGGCTGACAAGTTGCTCTATACTAATTCAGCCAAGTTGGCTGAATTAGTATAGAGCAGTAGCAAAGGACTGATAAATTTCTTGAAAATCGTTCTTTATTTAATGGAGCGAGCAACAAAAAGCCTATTAGATATAACTACGCATAAAAGGTTTGATTTTTAGGGCTAATAAAACATACCTGCAAGTTCGAGCAGAATCCATGAGCCGGAGGCTTGATACTCTCCTTGTAAGTATCAGTTGCATTGCCATGAGAAGCTCAGAAGAATTGCCACCCGCTGAGAAGTTACCGCGCAAAGACGCAAGCCAGGCCACTCATTCCTTAGGTTCTCGATACGCTATCCTTTACTAAAATGAAACAAATTAGATGTAAAGTAAACAAAAAAAATATATAAAATTGAAATAAAAAAATTAAAGATCGGACAATTTCAACAATGATAACAAAGGGATTCAGGATGTATAAATTTCTAAATTCACAAAAATTGAGTTTCTTTGCCAAATTTTTATATGAATGTTGACTAGTGAAAAACAAATATCACACAGGCCTCAGCTTGTGCGAGAGTTGTTTACTAGTCATTCAGCACAAAAATCTCTATGAATAGAGGAATGAAAAAATATAATGTAACAAGCTCTAGGAATCGTCGCCGACTAACCTAAAAATATGTCGCGCGAAAAATGACTCGTTGACAACTTTGAGGTTATATTTTTTCATCCAAAAAAATTTAACTAGGATTAAACCATCAAATATATTAGATATCGAAATAAATCTTACCTTTGTGTTTTGCTGTAATTGATGGAGATATTTTACACCGATCTTGCACCGTGAAATTTTTAGTCCAAGCCACGTTTTATTCTCGTTGGTTCGACACAATAGCAAAACACTCGCACACACGATTTTTTAAATCCGATAATACACATTAATTATTAATAAATATTGTTAAATATTGTTTAAGTATACGAGCAGTGTAAATTAAGCCGAGAAGAGATCACACGTGTTCGCCGGTATTTTGGCGGGGGACCTGTGTACGTATACAGTAGGCACTAACACTCTCACCAAAATGAGAATGTGTATTCATATATACAAACATACATTTCCGTACGTGCTCGAACGTGAACAACGGAACAGCGTCACTCCCGACAGCTGGCGCGCCGGTGCGCCTTTCGCCCCACTATTGCGCACCGGTGGTATGTACTTTCCCACTATTCGAGCGTTGTGATTGGCTGACGTTATGTAGCGAACCAATCAGAATGTTTAGATGGGGTGAAAAAGTAAAAACTGAAAAATGCACTAACACATGTTTATTATTAGTGGATGATTAGGATTACTCTACAATTTTATTAATGTTCCGAGAATACTAATCGGTACCAACAAATAATCTTTAGATCGTTTTTTGTTTTAAATAGCAACAACTCCGGCATGATTTTTCGTCTTTTTTACAGTAATGAAAAAATTTATTTTTTTCAATAAATTTTTTATGGCTATAAAATAATTTGTTATAATTTAGGTACATAAAAAAACTTCATACAAAACATTTACGAAGAACATAATAAAATCTATACACATTATTTAGAAAAAAAAATAAAAAAGGGTTCCACTCATTATTTTTTTCCAATTGACATTTTCTGTTTAAATATTTATATTGAGAAAATTTATATATTTTCGATTGATAAAAAAATATATTTTGAAAAAAAATTTATTTATAATATTATTGTGAAAAAGAGAAAAAATCGTGGTAGTTGCTACTCTATAGCAACATTAGTGACAATGATCTAAAGATTTACAATATTTGTATGAGTCAGCCCTCAGATTATCAAGTCTTTGAATGGCTCCTGTTCCGTCCTGGATGAGAAAAATGTCAGGCTAGCCCTATCAGAACGAAGATGGTATTGCCGGATGTGCCTTACCAGCTCCTGATCCGTTTCGGATGAAAAAAATTTCAGGCTAGCCGGATCAGACCGGAAGTTTTTTTGCCAGACATGCCTTGGCAGCACCTGATCCGTACGTGATATAAATAATGTAAGGGTAGCCCTACGATATACAACATACCAAAATATGATCCGCCCCATATCTGGGCGTGATCCGGTCAGCCTGATCATGCAAGCCTTACCAATACCTGAATGGGGCCTGATCCTACGCCAGGCCAGCCGGACGAAATTTCCAGTCGGGCTGATGCGGATGGACGGAATCGTGTATATCATTTTTCTTCTTGCAAATTGTGTACAGTCACAGGCACAGCTGGTAAGGATATATCAAAACGCTTTCACAGCAGTGCTTCTCGTCTTTATTCAATAGCCTATATGAACTTTGTTGTGTCAGAAACGTTCACTTGCGAGCTTCGACGCTATATACAGTTCTTTGTGTCGAGGTCCTCATTGATTCTCGATCCCACGAGTTTATTTCCCAGGCTTTTCCGCTATAGAGTAACGAATTGGGATAGCAGCATTGCATGGGAACAGCCGAATAACCCCCATTAGATATTACACTGTAAAAAATGTGGTGTTAAATTCAACACTAATTCAACACCGCTCACGAATTCTATAGTGGTCCACCCCGCTCTGTGTGACCTGTTGGTGTTGATTGTCCGGTGTTAAGTATTGATAGTTGACACCAGACTGCGGTTGATCCGATTTGACACCAGGACGGATTCTACAGTGGATTCTAACACTTTACAGTGTGTTATAATAACACACTTTAAGTTCGTTATTTTTGTACGCATTTATCGTGTCAATGAAGCCAAATGAAAAACGCGGGTCAAATTGGCATAATAAATATTTTTTATTATTTATAAATTAGCGATTAGGAATGATCGATGAATGAATTGAAAACAGTTGTTCCATTATTTTTGAAAATCCTGTAAAAAAAAAAAAAAAAAAGTCGTTGACCGGGATTTGAACCCATACTATCCTCCAATCGACGAATTCAGCACTTTCGACCCTTAAATAACCATTTTAAAAAAAAATTAAAAATTTGGAAATTATTTTTTTTCACGAGTGTTTCCGGCTCCGAAGCGCGGACGTTTTTCCGTCGAAATTAATTTTGAGCCTACCTGAGATTTTACCTGAGACCTACCTAACGACCTACCTAACGACCGACACTCTACCACTACGCTATTGATTCCTTATGAGTTTCTTGTATTTAAATGATATTAGTATACGAGTTCTCATACACCATTCGGTGTATCCTATGACTCCAAACGAATTTATGTATGATTATTTTGGGCGATTAAATTTCACACATTAAGTCGTATATTTCAGTATATGCGCAACACCGTCATGTGTGAAAAATTACCACCGAACAAGTGCAACGCAAATTCGTTTCTAGCTAACACCGCCACTCGGGAGATATTCGCTCAGAACGGCGTTAACATGCCGTTAATAAATATTCCGGGTTCATTCTTTAAGTCTGTATATCTCCAAAGTTGTTTGCCGAAATGAATTATAATTTTAATTGAAATAGCACTCAGTCGGTGAGTTCAACTGCGCCTTCGAAGCATATATTTACACCGGATTTAACTAATCACGACATTAGAGTGGTGTCGTATCAGAAGATAAACGGTGTACTTTCATGACAAAATTGTGCGCGATGTGGTGAAACACGGGGTTTAGTGTTAAATTTTGATGAAAAATCGCTTAACACCGATATACAGTGTACGAGGTCAACCATGATATCAGAACGGTGCTGCCGATAACACCACAGATTTTAACCGCTAACACCGCACCAAATTGACACCCCTGATTTTTTACAGTGTACACCGATTGAACCAAAAGTAATTCGAAATAATCGTCCAACAAATGATAATAATCTCTCATGAAAATCTGCTGGTCTTGAATTTTTTTCCGAATACTCTGCATCTGTTATCATTCAAGAAACAATTTGACTGCACAATATACACCTTCTTACGACAGCTTTTTATTATGTTATGCATTAAATTCGGGCTGCTTTTGATGTTTACGTTTCTCGCGTATCATCTCGTTTGTCATCTCTCTCGTTTCTCTCTCTCTCTCTCTTTCTCTCAGTATAACGTAGCGTAGATGAATAATTTAGTGTCCGCGTACGGTCGTTATCCGGTCCCGGGTTAGAACGTTGATAACCCTGATATGGCGCGTGAGTGAGGACGGAGAGCAAGACTAGCTATGTATGCCGGAAAGGACTTATCTTCAATCTGTCCAACTTGCTCTGCCCCTCGTAAAGAGACCATGCCGCCAAGTCACTGCAGCAGCAGCTTCATGTCCAAGTTCACGGAGTCACCATCGCGATACGTTGCTCTCCACTTTCTTGGATCAAAGCTTATTGTGATAATTGAGAAAGGAGTACGTAGTATATGGGTCTCACAGGGCTCAGGGGGAATCGGATATTCACGGATAGATATCGATCACGAGAAAAATGCGCTTCGTCTAAACATTGAGTTGGGTTAGGGTTCCTCCAGTGCCCGGAATCTTTCCGGACACTGACCATTTTATAAATGAGTCTACGCTTGAGATTGAATTATTCGTCAAATATTATTTTCATGCGATAAAGGGCTCTATTGAGAAGTTATTCATGCACTCACTATTACAAAATAGGCTAACCAGACATAATTTTGTGAAAAGATTCAATCTGAGACCTCCAACAGTTCTAGTCTGATCGGTCAAGTGGCAAGGTGATGTGAATTTTTAGAAATTTTTTCCTTCGTTCCATTATTTTCTCGTTCCATGAAATTTCATGACGTCGTAACGCATGATGCAATTTTCTTCATATACTCACCAAAAAGATCAGAGAAATTGACTTTTATTAAGACGCAATAAAGTGAGAGGAAAAACGGCCACGGCGAAAGAAAATGAAGTCGGCGGAAGAAGCTTTTCTCATTTTCGAGCATTGCAGATCCTCGGATACTAGAAGCGTAAATTTATTGCCATAAAAAAGTCGTCTGGTGGATGAGAGTTACTCGGTCGCGACGACATTTTCTTCTGGAAATGCTTTTTATGCTTTCCACCAATCTCAGACTCCGGTAGTTTCGTGTTATTATGTTGCAACCTTTTTCGCTTCAGCGCGAACTTTCTCGGTGAATGCTTTCGCCATTGCTTCTGCCAACTTTGTGAAACAACTCGCAGGAGTTGGTAATAACGGACCAAGTAGTGAGATCGACTTTTAGTGAAGATATGTGAATGAAGATCTTGTTCACCACACTCAATCGGGATAAACATGGCTTTCTCTCTCCCCGGCACTCTCTCGTCGAGTGTTTTTTTTTTTTTTTTTCGTCGTCACGTCTATAATATGGTGTGCTTTTTTTTTAATTTTTTTATCGATGCACTGTCGGATTGGCTGGCTCGAATTTCGTAAAAGTACATGCGTTCTCTCTCCCTTCTCCTGAATGCTGAGTTATTCGCTGACCCGAAACCACGAATTTTACGATCGTTAACGGTATGCACGGAAAGCCACACAGGTAATGTCTCATTACGAAATCGTTAAAAATTAACGAGAGTATCCCTACTCGACTCAAGGTAAATATATTGTAATTCCGTGACGAGAGAGAGAGAGAGGTCAATGGAAAAATTTCAACGATTTTGTTTTGTTTTTTTTCCTGCTTACTTTGATTTGAAAATTTAATATATTATTATTATTTATGTATAAAAAAAATAACGTTAGGGAACTTTACAGTTGCCCGAATTATCGTTTGAAAACGTGAAAAAGTATTTCAACTAATATACGACCGCGGGTGCTTGACCCTAGCGTTGCCGCGCCGAGACGCGCCGACGGGGCTTCCATTACCCGATTTATAATTCCCAACTTCAAATTAAACGAAACAAACGAGGGACCGTGCAAGAAGGCTTATCGGCCGAGAATCCGTACTAATAACCTGGCTGCCCTTTCACTGCACGAGCTTTGAAAATTTGCGCGCGCGCCCGCGCGCGTGTGTGTATGTGTGTATGTGCCTGTGCGTATGTATGCATGCATGAGCTCGAGATCAACGAAGCTCGACGGGGGCATGCAAAATTAATTACGTCGAACGGTCTTTACTGGCACATATACGAGAAGCCCATATTGCCTCCACGAGATATCCACCGAACGAACTCTCAATAATTTGACGCTCCAGTCGTTTCAAATTTTACAAGGGGGGGCCGAGGCGAGGGAGCGCAAAAAATCGCCAATACCTATTTGAGTCTTGGAATTCATTAAAAAAAAAAAATGCGATATCACAGACGATAACGATTTATCGATTTACGCGAAGCATATATAGGTATGCAAATCGTAAACCGATTTTCTCAACTTTACGAAAGTCTCTCGCTTTTCAATTATGCTTAATTCACGATGTGGAAATTATTGCGATTATTATTTCGCTGATTCGTCACTAATTATTCGTGACGGAGATATTCACGGAGAATGAAATATTCTTCCTTGTACTGCCGAGAAGATAAATAAATACACTTTGATTTTGAATCTTGCTTCTAGTATCTATATTATAAATTGCACACTCGCAGATTTTTAGAGAGCCTAATCTTTATGACCGCGCGCGTTGAGCTCCCTGTATAGTGTGTGTGTGTGTGTGGCATATATGCGAGCTACAGTCACGCAAGCATTTGCCCTGGTCGACTATATTAGAATCTTGAGCTCGTAGCTCTTTCGCTATTCGTGTAAATCATAGATATAGCCGTGTATAATATAGAGTCGAAGTTTTATACGTAAAAAATAACATATATGATACCGAGGTGAGAGAACTCGTGCTCTAGCGTGAAGGATGTACGAGGTCCGAGGCATCCAATAAATCGAATACTCATACGAGCGAGCATCGCACCGCCGATCTTTCGCATGTACATTTCGCGTACACCATTGGTATACACAGATAAAGGGTGAATTTACAGTAACTATGTAACTGCGTATCCAATGTGAACGTTATATAGCTTTGCTTTGTATGTTTTCGCGCGAAGTACAGCTTGTATGTACGAAACGCCAAGCCAACGTTAATATATCGGCATTAGTGCCACACGGTGGCGTGGCTGCGCTGTAACGACTTATATGGCGGGTTTAGACGATGAACGAGTCCGCGCTATATTCTGTCGTGCAATCAACGCCACGCGGGAGACACGCATATGAGACGACATATTATAGTGCTCGTGTGTTCCGTAGCGCGGGTACCCGCATACCAGAAATTCGTCCTCATCTTAACTTTCTCCCGTAAATATACGAATGATTGGAAACAATGTTCGAATTTTAATCATAGAATAATCGTTCTATTGAAGTATTGCAATTAATATATCGGGATATGACTCGCAGATATTACGAAATTCCATATAGAGACTCGACAAAGCCCGAGTATGACGACTGACGAACGTTTTTCAAATCTAATTCCGACGACGGAATTAGGAACAATAATTTTAGAGTCTAATAAATAAGCTTAACAAAAAAAAGACGGTCATCAGTTGTATATTATATCAGCGGGATTTGTTCAAGCAAATCGTAATGACAGAGCTTATTTGCGTTAAAAAATATTGATGGAAAAAAGTGGTAATTTTTTACTTTTTCATAGAGATCGTTTGTTATTAAAAATAGATCGGTATTTAAGAGTTTTAACAAATAAATATGCTTAACGAATAGGGCTCTCGTTTTTTTTTTAAATTTAATAGCCGTATTTAAACGAGCAGTCATTCACGACTCTACTAGTGACATCTGAAAAAAAATCTATTAAGAGAAAGAGCAAAAGTCTTTCAAGTCCCCACCAAAGCTTCAACTCCTATGAACTCTGTCTTTTTGCAGCGAGAAACCCGAAGAGAATACTATGGAATCGATCCAATCCACGCGACTTATTCGTATCTCGTTCGCACACCATCTCACTCACAATCAGAGAAAAGTTCGTGTCTATACATACACACACACACACACACACACACACACACACACACACATATATATATGTGTACGTTGCCGATACCGCAGGAAGAGTTCGTGTACGTCCGAAAGAAACGGATTCACACGACGATTCAGCGGTTGCGCTCTGTGATTAACGGGCTCGTCCATTCTTTGCAATCCGACACGTCGAATTAGTTCGTTCCGTCTCTGCCTTAATTCGTTTTCATTTTCTCCCCTGCACACCGTTCTAAATCACGAGATTGCTAACTAACTCCCCGTGTGTCTTATACTTCTATGTTTCAGGTGAGTTTCATTCTTCCATCGATTGATTAACTGCTCTGATGCCTGATGTGCAATAATTGGATGTTTTCACTTATACGGTAAATATATCAAACTGGAGATATGAGAAACTTCATGAGAACGTCAAATAAAAAAATGGATTAACTTGCATGAAATAATTATGCGAATTGATAATTCAGTTTAAACGCACTGTAAAAGATTTTATTGATTATCGAATTACTAAATCGATACAAAATTCGTAACAATTTGTCGCTACAAATAAAAACTGTCGATCATTTTTATTCAGGGAATACTCTGTTATAGTGAGTTCTTTCTACCACTTTTGCGCTTATAAATATTCGACGATTCAATGCTCACGAGATCGGGGCTTTTTTGAATGCGAATTAAAACTCCAGAGACTCGAGCATCTCATTGCATCCCGCGTGTTATATATAATATCCGCTGTATTTCCCCCCCCCCCCCCCCCCCCCAACAGCGACTCTCCAACTGCACGAGTCTTTAGAAAATCCTGATAAATGGCAGAATAATATTGTGCAAACACCGCGATATCCCGGCAATATGTCTTCGCGAACTCTATGCCTTATTATAATGAAAATACGTGAAGCCTGCGACGGAGAGAAATTTCTTTTGTGCGGTAAACTTATATACATATATACATATACTGGAATACTCGTCGTGTTTCCTGTCGGCACGCGAAAAATTATTCTTACAATTGGTAATGCCAAAGGCAAACGCGTCTCGCGCACATCGTGCGACAAAACTTGCGGATATATTTATCGGCTCGAAACACACCCGCTTTATATGAATATGAGAAGCTTTAATTCGTATCATGCTCTTACACTGGATTTTCTCTTCTTCTTTCTTTATCATATCTCCGTACACGCACGCGTTGGACGTGAAAAAGAAAAGAACGAAGAGAAGAAAAAATGAACGAAAATAATGCAAAAGCCTTTCGTAAGAGGGCATTAAAGTTTCGCGCTCTTATTTCGTGCATATCTCTCCAAACGTTTCATTACAATCCTATAGTATAAACGCTCGCACAAAGAGCACATCAAGACGCAATGATGGACGAATCTACACAAGAGGTATAGCGAGAAAGTTTTTTGTGAATTTTTGCGTCAAAGATTTTTTTTTTTTTTGTGCCTTCGTTGATTGATGAGTTTTCTGGTGTGACCTGTTCGCGATTGTCTCGTTCTTCGCGAGAGGGACGAACATATATAAAGGGGGAATAGTCATTGCGCAAGACACGGTAAATATAGGGAATCCTTTTCGTTGCCTCGATGTAAGATTCAAGCTTTTCCGTTTTCAATTTGTTGTAATCTAACGGAGGACAAGAAAAAAATATATATATTAATGTCTCGCGGAAGTATGAAGAAACTTTGAGTAAAGATTGGGTATAGTGGAAAAATATACAATGCATCCATGGAAAGAATTTTTTATTAATTTTTACTGTGAAATCACAGTAACGGGCGGACAAACTCATAATTTTCCAAAATTTAGGAAATAAAAGGTAAATTTTCATGGAAATAAGTCAGAATTTACTGTCGGATGACGTAAATTTGAAATGTTTTCAAGAATTTTTACTGAAAAGATCAGTAAATTTTACCGAAATATAAACATTTTATACTTTTTGGTACACTTGTCACCCACGTTAAAATTTTAAATGTAATTTTTACCGTGATTTCACAGTAAAAATTAATAAAAAAAAATTCTTTCCGTGTATGACCGTGTATAGCGTTGACCAACAACAGCCATGACAGGAGAGTAACTTGGACCGGAAATTATTTCACCCCTCATCCATGCGTCAAATCCCGTGTGCGGGAGCTTCATATAGAGCGTCGAGGATACCAAAAGCAAATCTGGGTTTATGCGATCCGTCGACTCTGCCCTGCTGCAGTCTTTCTCTGTCTCGTACTATATATATACATATATCACATTATAGTTATATACTACGTTATACAGGAATGAAGAATGTGTGCTGGATAGGTATGGGCACGTAGTGCTCAGCGTCCCGCGGATATTTTTATTCCATTAACGTATATCTCGACTCCGCGACCCCAGCGCGATCTGACTCTATCATGTTGTGTAGACCGAGAGAGAGAAAGAGAAAGAGAGAGAGAGAGAGAAAGAAAGCTATATTTATAGGGCAGAGGGAGAGAGAGACAGAAACAGCAGGAGTTCACCGAGAATTTCCGGAGCCATTAATCAAGAAAGAATATAAGATCCAGACTCGGTAAACAGACTCGCAGATCGGGTTGTTCGTTCTCCATTTGCTTCGCGAGAAAAATCGATATGCTTATTTCGAATACATATCCCTTGATATCATTACAGTATCAGGAATGACGAATAATCGAATTTCCGGATTACGGATTATCCGCACAATAACCATAACAGTTTCAATCGATCCACTTCGTTGGCTCGAATTTTCATTTTATCTTATTCGTTTTTTTTTTTTTTTATTTTTTCATTCCGCGTCGAAAAATGTTGGTAAAATAAGAGCCGTGGCTCAATATATCGGATATGTTATTATTGCAGACACGTTTACGCGCTATGGATTGGTAATTTGAAAACTTTGTTTCAGTAACACGGGGGGATGGTTACCATTAGCGCGAAAGAAGGTTGAGAATGAAAAATGATCGAATAATTATTCTTCGAAATGATTATTAATTCCCTCGAGGAATGATTCCCACTTTTTTCGTTGAAAAGTGATGTTAAATGGTTTTTTTATTGTAATCGTGGGTATAATTAATTACCAAGGCACCCTTCTTTCACATCATGATCCCTCATAAATTTTGCTCACCCTTCAATTCTCGAGGGACTCTTACCCGTATCATGTTTCCCTGGGACAACTTTCGGGTCCAATCTTCGCGGAAAACGTTTTTTTTTTTTCTTTCTTTCGGTGCGTTTCCCCCTTCACGTTACAGACTATATGGATCAGTACTATTCTCACAGTGGAACTAATCCAGCTCATGTGTCTATTATATTATCTATATATTTTCCGTGCCAATCATTGACAATGAGCCAACCCTCGATTTCCCTTCATTCCACGAAGCGAGGCTCAACCGGTATATCCTTACGGAACAGAGTGTGCAAGATTTGCCAGGAAAGACGGAGCAAATACGCACGCAGGACGATCTCGTCGGGTAGGTTTTCACGGCTTTGGCGGGGAAACCAATCGGTTGCTATAGGATCGTGCGAGCGTCGTCGCGATAAAGTTCTGTATATTTCACCGTCGTTCTCCCATAGAATTACGACCCATATAGATACATGTATATCCAACTTGCCATAGCGGCGAGGCCCGAGTAGCGAGCGCACAGCTTGTCGCAATCCGTCAGCTGAGTCGCAACAATGCATCTTTGTCGCTGATTAGATGCAGACGAGACGATAGCGAAAGACATCGAGAGAGAGAAAGAGAGAAAGAGAGAGAGAGAGAGAGAATGGACCAACAGCAGCAGTGGAACCGCAGGGCTTTCAGCTTTAGCTCTATATAAGCACAAGGCAATGGCCAAATATATATATAAGTATACACAATAACGTACCATCTATCCACGTTTATATATCGCCTGCTACCAAGCAATAAGGCGTAACCAACATCATTTTACGTGCTAAAGCCTGTAGCATGAACCCTTTTATTCGCTAGTAGTCGATACGTAACTATACTATAAACGTATAGTAGCGCGTACATCCGGGACTCGACAGTCCTTCGGGCATGCCTCAGAGTCATTCAACTTCGATCATCAGGCAATTCGCCCAGTATCGTATAATGTTGTGCCTCAGAATTTTAACGATAAGTTGCGATTTAATGTCACTAGTCGTCGTTCCATCACGGAGCGAAGAATGCTGCGTAGAATTTTTTTTTTTATGAAACGGTAAGAAAATGACAAGAGATTGATAAAAGAGCAAGATAGAGAGAGCACGACTGGAAGATATTTTGCTATGAGGCTCAATGATTCACATGACCATCGCAGTATACGTCCAGTGTATATACGATTAATCAAAAGTTAACTCGTTTCAATGTCATATGTGGCAAGCTTACAACCAACAGCAGAGTTACTCCATCATGACAGGATCGATTGATTTGAATATTATGCAATTCTTGAACATCGACATCAAACCGAATGATACAATTTTCGAGATATAACCGCGATTCGATTAACCGAACGCATCGAAAAATCGTTTGATGATCGCCCAACTTTATTGCGTTTCTCGTCAATGCCGCTCATCATAGTCGCTTGATTTACACGCCAATGAGAAAACCTCGTCCGTGTGTGTCTTTTCGCTGCCTTGATGCTCGTCCTAATGGACGCAAAATCGACATTCGCCTGTTTACGCGCAATATAGTCAGACGCGAGGCGAGCAATCAGCGTTCTCCGGTTGCTCATTTACCTGTCCGGTATAACGCGCGGAGGCGTGCCAATCATATCAGCCCATGTACGCCTGGAGAACGTATAGGAGAGAAGGGAATAACGTATATATAGGAAGGATTGAGAAGAAATAACAGGGTTGGAAAAAAAAATTACTACGACGAGAATGATAAAATGAGAGAAACAAAAAAGAAAGAAAGACGATGCGAAGAAAGAGAGAAGAGGAAACACGTGGGCAATCGCAGCGGGAAGACTCCGCAGAGAGAACGTTTTCTTCTTCTCTTTTCTCTTCACAGCCGCTTCCTTTTTTTTCTCCCCCTCATCCCGAGACTGCCTACGCACTTTAATCGAACCGACCATGTCTGCTAATAATTAACCGCATCTCTAACCCCTCCCCCACTCATCCTTATTTCCTTCCTCGTCGCGCATATATGTACCCACGTTTCTCTCTTAGCTTTCCCTGCGTGTCGGAACGAAGACAATCTCGATTAGCCCGCCCCCCCCTCCCCCCTCCCGCAGCTTCCACCTTCGTTTCTATACCATTTTCATCGCGGGGCACTGCTTCCTCTGTGTACTTCGCGAAACGTGCCGAGAGCGCAGATTGAATTTACGAAGCGTTGAAAATAGATAACTATGCGGGGCTACAAAACTATACATATCCATGCTATAGAGAGAAAGAGAGAGAGAGAGTCTGTGTTTTGTAGTTTCAGTGTTTGTATTTTTAATAGTTAATGTACATTTATAATATTCGTTAGTAATATACTTTTGCGCGCTCTCGGATTATTAAAAATTAATTCGTCCTTGGGGAAAGATTGCAGTGTATTTCGTCGAATTTTTATTTCCATGATCATTGGCAAATAAATGTTCTCTCTTATTAAATTTCACGACTGTAATTCACAAAATTGTTTATGATCCAGCTTAAGTGGTAAAAAAAAGTCTTCTGCGCGTTAACTCTGGATAGGTCACGCTAAAACCTGTTACGCAAAATTACAAACTCAATTTTAACGAATATCACGACCAAATTCCTGATATTCGAGAAGGTGTACAAGTGCTTGCTTGCTATATGTTCACATAATTCAACAACATTTCTCTCGTGTAACGGATATTTTATGTAGGAAAACGTTAATCGGCATAATATTCATGGCTGAGCCGGCAATGAGATTTTCCGTTGAGGGTTTTATTTATATTATCCTCAAATAGTGTGGCTTTGGTGGTCTCCCGAGTTGAGCAGGATTTACCTCGCGCGGTCAATACCGGGATCGGTGACCGCTTAACCGTGTGCTTTTGCGCGCCGACTACTCAGCAAAATGTACTCTTACTGACTCTCTGATGCGAACTCTGATGCGACTCAAGCGAAACTCGGCAAATTATAGCCCGTATATATTTGCTAGGTTTTCCGTGATTTCCCCTGGGTCTCGATGAATTGGATGATAATGGAAAGAGAAAGGATCAAAGAGGGAAGGGAACTATGAAAAATATAAAAAAATAAAAAATAATGCGAATGCAGAAGCTAAGGAGATGGCTCGCAACCGCTTCTCTCGAAATTTTTGCCGTCCGTACTACTGTAATTTTTCCGAAATTACAGAAATTTTGAGCTTAACCGAACTCAAAGTATGATACACTGCTATAACTGAACAAGATCAAAATAAGTTCTTCTGTGATCCCGATTCATGAGCCTTCTCCAGACATCTTTGTTCAGAAAAAAAATGGAGCAATCGTTTGTTATAAAATATAAAAAAATCGTTTTATCGAATACATAACTCTTTACCATTTAAGCTACCAAAATGACAGTACGAACACATATATATCGTATCCCTTTCGCGTGCTATGATGATTTCGGAAATATACAAGTAACAATGTCGGCCACAAACCGGTGTCCGATGATGCCCGATGAGTGTTTTTGTGCGTGTATATATATATATATAATGGCACATACAAGCTGTGTAGATGCCTCTATAGTACGAAACTCTGTCTGGCTCTGCAATGTCAGCGACAGTGAGCCAACCTATATCGCGCAGTATATAAGAGCATATTATAGGATCATTCGAGACGGCGGCCGAGGCAGAGAGTCGCTCTCCAGCAGCCTCGGACGTACTCGTCAAACCAGTTTTATCGACTACTTCCTTCGGGATGAACGCCGCCGAGACTCTCTTTTGCACGAGAATATACGAACGAGTGAAACAGGTAGGCCCGAGTGGGAATGTAAAGCGTATAGTACGCGCTGTGTATACCGCCATTTTGCCGTAACAATAATACCGAACTCGCTTAATACATGATACGTTCCATGCAAAATATTGGGAACTCACAAATATCACCCTGACCTCTGGCGGCCAAATACCTAACTGCTCTTTGCCTGTCGGTGCCCGATAATTACCATGCGAATATCGTAACTTTTTAACAATAATTCAAAATCTGCTGCTTTATTACAAGAAATAAATCATAAATAAATATCGCGACGACATAGTCGATATTTGGTGCGAGGGCATGAGATTTTCAGCACACGCAGAATATGAATAATCGTTTCATTTGTGTCGTTCAAACACAAGCGACGTGACTTTCAATTTCATAACTTCTGAAATATGGACAATAATTTGTAGATAAAACACTTTTTCATGCGATAGCTTGATATTTTAAGTAATAATTTATCATTCGAACGCATTTATTGAGCCGAAAAATGACAGGAATTTTTTCAAAGATTTCGAGGTTAAGCATGGGATGTCATGTAGGTTCATTGTAATCCTTATGGCGATAATCACTTGATCCGTATCCAATTTGCGCAGTGGATTCTAATCCACGCATAATCCTCATGTGGGATAATTTTTCAACGATTTGTATCCTTATTTCAAAGAAAAATTCCAAATTAGCATCAATATGACATATTATAATTAAAAAAAAAAAAAAATAGTTGGCACGGAAGACCCCATGCACGCTAAACTCTTGTACGTACTAAAGCATACTATAAATTGTGTATAGCGGGCCTCAAGCAGTGCAAAACCCGAAGAAGCACCTTGCACTTGGCTCGATGTGTTTCGTGTTCCTCATCTCCGTTAGTGATAGATCGTAGGCCATGTGGCAGTTTCGTAGTGGTCCCTTCGCGCAGTGAATTGCCCATTCTTCATTGTATACACTGTGCCTTCGGTTATCCAAGCGACCCATGCTGGGCTTCTCGGACTCTTTTACACTCTCTTTCTCTCTCCCCCTCCCCCCCGCCCTTCTCTTCCCGGTAGGTAATATTACTATATGTACTGCTCTCCAGACTCCGAATGGACACTGTTGAGCCCCCGAGGATATTACCAACTACAGTCCCTTTACTACATTATATACGTATAGGGATAACAACAGAGTCTGTGTGCGCGGTGTTTTCCCGAAGAGGCAAGGAGAACCGAGAGCGAGATGGTGGAATTGCAAGCGAAACTGCAGCCTCCGGAAATTCCGAGAGTAAAAAATAAAATATAAAGAAAGAAAGACGAATATGTGCTATGTGATGTATATAAGCTGTATTTTCCTTTTTCTTCGATAGCTCTCTTTCTGCTTCTTCTTCTTCTTCTTCTTCCTACTCTTCTACTTCTTCTTTTCACTCGTTCGAGTATCCTCCACTTCGCCATACTCATTCGTCCACTCTGTCGAGACTCTATGTGCGCTTTCGTCTTTACAAAGAAGTATTTTCGCCATTGTCGCGAGCGACCCCCCTCTCGAGTGCACTCTGGTCCCGATGGTTCCAAGACTCTGCGTACGAAAGCATCGACAGCGAAGAAAAGATGGAGGAGCGAACGAAAAAAAAAAAAAAAAAATGACGAAAAGAAAAAAAAGTCGAGTAATATAAAAAATATATGTTGGTCGGGCCTATATAACGACAATCTCTCTCGTCTCATACCATCGAGTATAATATAGTTTAGACGAGGACACAGGCGAGAAACGACTATATGGTCGCGAACAATGCAGTTCGCCCGCGCCTTTGACGTTTTTTTTTTTTTTTCCATCAGCAATCAATTCAACGAGGGTAATGGCGAGAACGTATATAAGTATCAATTGATTCGTGTTATATGGGCAGGACAGTGCAGACGTATGAGTGTAATAAATATACGGACATAAGCTTCGAGTGAAAGGGACGTATTTATGGACCATACGAACATAAAATCGAGGTCTTATTGACGTTAAGCTGTCAATAGTTGGTACAGTCGTCAGAGAACCTTGCAGAGAGAGAGAGAGAAAAAGAGAGAGAACACCAGTATGCTCACGACTCTAATAATAAATGGATCCATCGAGTGTATATGCATGTACTCTCGCGCACGATCATGTTTCTAGGAATTTCTCAAAACGCCTGTGTCATTTTCTATCAGCACACAGGTCAGATTGTATGTATAGACTCCGGTCCTGTGAAGGCTCATTCCAGCAATCCCCAAGCACGGCTTCGGCTATTCACTATTTACGTATATGTATGCAAATATACATATGTATAATGGTGTATTTGCTCTTGTGCAAGATCTTGCGCGCGCTACATTCTCGGGTGATCGATGCTATATTTCTCGTGGGTAACGCACAATCGGTTACGCAAGATCGTCAAGCCTCGGTAAATAGTCAGATTACTATATACATAAATTAATGGTACATATATGTATATACATATATGCGCCTACTGTATGCCGAATGACAATCAAATGATCGGCACCGCCAGTGCTGGCATACCTACACGGTGTTCCAGCAATATTTTTTAGTGTTCGATATACATTTAAGTGTGTATAAATATATATATGTATACATATATACGGATGTGTATTTAGCATAAGAGAACACGCGAACTTGGTCACTGACTTCCCATTTTAATCAGCCATTCCTCTCGCTTATACTGCCCGTATTCCCGACAAAAAGAAAAAAAACATACACCTTGAATGAGAACTCGCCCACTTAATTTACATTCGAGGCTAATGATAATATGAACGGATGGATACTGAGACTGAATATTGTTTTTTTTTTTTTTTCGTCCCGTCCAACCCAAACGTTGAAATTGCATCTTTATCTTATTATCAATGATGTGGTTCGGTGTCCCTGAGGAAAGAGACAGCGGGCACGCTATCCAACCGTGCCAAACTACGACCGATCACGTATCGCTGTTACGACCACAGATTATTACGGTGAGGCTATCACCGTATTATACATATTACTATACATGCGCAATATCTGCTTCAGTACGAAAGACGATGATCGTGATGGGAGTCGATCGCGACGCGATCATCCAGGTAGATTAATAAGCCGCTGGCATGTACGAGACACGCTGAGAGACTCTCACTCTCGGATGTGTAATATCGTCTGCGTCTTCGTCTTGGTCTGTTCATTTTTCTCATTCTTCATGCTTGGCATATATATATATATATATATACGCATGGAGAGGATAAACATGCGTGGACGCATAGCCTCGAGCCGGTGCAAAATCCAACAGCAGCAACAGATACTCGTTCTGCTGATGTTGTACACTCGAATGGCCGCATGAAACGTTTGTATATACACACACACGCGCACACATGTATGTATACACAAAGCTGTAAGCGAAACTCATCCTCGCTCTGGTGACTTGTCCTCGCGTTGTGCGATGCGGCGAGGCATCAACTTCTCAAACTTTCATCCCTGCCAGGTTTCGAATCTCGGGATGATTTTATTTTTGTTTTTTTTTTACCCCGGTCGCTCGTCCTTTACGTCTGCCTCGTCTCTCTTCTCGCCGAGTCACGGCTTCTTGCTTTTTATTCTTCTGCTTCCTCGTACACGCGCGTCTCGCGATCAGTCTCGACTCGATGTGATCCACTGACGCCGGATCGTCCGTCACCGTATTCGTCGTCGTCGTCGTCTTCGTCTGTTGCTCGGTGACTCATTGTCAATAACCGAAACGATTTCAGCCAGAGACCGGTTTCATGACTTTATAAATATAGTGGATGGATACACTTATATATACATATACGCGTACTGCACAGACTTCTTATAGTATATATATTAGACCATGTGTACGCGCACGAGACGTGCCGATATTAGTGTTGCTCTGCTCGAAACGTTTTTGCCGAATACGCCAATTCGAGAGCACCTTTTTTTGCGCTACAAGTTGAAGGTGACTTTTTTTTTTTTTTGGTGCAAGGTATATTGGTCACGGATATTTGTGAGAAAGAAATATTTATTTTATTGTAACAATATGCAATCCGATTGAAAAAAAAAATTGATTCGCTTTAACCTTCAAAGGACGGGGGTGTGGTTCCTTTAGGGACCACCTGTCGGATGGGACACTTGAAATAAGTAATCCGTTGAAGTAATGCATAAATTTTGGGTCAAATGAAAAGTCGATTTGAACCAAAATTTTCCCGTCCTCTAAAACTTAAGAAATAAATGACGATGAAAAATTTTATACCAATTAAAATTGAAATAACCCTACAAACGATAAACTTTCCAGATTAGCGATCAACATAATTTGTCCTTGCGTTCACAAAGAGAAGTAAAAAAGAAAATCAATTATGATATAATGTTCAAATTTATCATTTTCAAGATTTTTTTTTCCGTATTTACGCTAACTATAAAAGGGTCAGACCCAAAATAAACAGCGACACACACAAGCCACAAATTTGTAACTGCTACAACCAGTTTTCGCGACTATAATTGATACACTTCTCTCTCCGAGTGTCGGGGAGGTATTCTTGCCATCTGGCGCGCTTGTCAAAGCTTTTCTTGTGTTAACCTTCTCGATGGTTCTTCACTAGCGTATATGTGCGGCGCCAGCTTCCGGAATACTTGCAATTTCGTGACAAGAGCGAAGTTCACTTAAACCGAAGGTAGAAAGGACGCGACGATATATATATAACAATTTCTTTTTGTCGTGAAAAGCGTCGCTCTCGTGGACATATAGCTCGGCACGAACGCTCGTGACGATGGAAAACGAAAGAAATGAAGGAAAGGAGCAAGAAGTAAGTGGAAATAGTGAAGGGATGATGATCGTGGTCTCGTTCCGGCGTCGTGTCGTCGTTCTGTGACTTCGATACATATGTATACGCCCCATGGTGCACGAAGAGTTCAAGGACTTTTTATTCT
This sequence comes from Rhorus exstirpatorius, assembly GCA_963564615.1. Taxonomy (NCBI): domain Eukaryota; kingdom Metazoa; phylum Arthropoda; class Insecta; order Hymenoptera; family Ichneumonidae; genus Rhorus; species Rhorus exstirpatorius. Next base: position 65,417,862 of record OY751313.1, on the reverse strand, counting down.
TAAAATTTTGGCGCAGAATTCTGCGGTGCGGGACGCCCGGCAACGTTGATATTTCCTCAAGATGATAGGTTATTAGTCTCTCAGACCCTTTCGCCCATGTGCTCCATTTATAATTCTTTCCTCGGCACGTTCCATCTTTTACTTCCTGCCAACATGACCGGATATTTCGTCTCCATTTCCGCCAGTTTCTTGTCCAACAGGACGCGCTCGTTTCATTCCTCCGCCATTATTTATCTTACGTCATTATTAATTACATTTCGTTGTTTGTTAATGCATGAATAATCGTAAAATCCGGTTGTTCTTTCAGAGGAACCGAGAGCTATGTTGATGAGGGAGGAATTGACGAAGGGATATTTTTGTGGCAAAACTGATTTAATTGAATCGCGTGAGAGCTGCCCTTGTCCTGATAACTCAATATGGAAATCGGCGTTCCAGCGGGTCTGTGTAACAGCTACGTTGGCAACGAAGATAGAATACACGAGAAATGTTGACTCGTATACACATACATATAGGTTTAGATATGCGAAAACAGAGAGGAGAAAAGCCGGAGAGAGTATAGTCTGCATTCACGATGCTTCTACCATTGTTCGCGGCACAACGAGAGCCAGGCCAACGAGCTTTCCACCTTCCCGGGCCTGTCCTAAAGAGCTTTAATTGGAGCCTTGTCGCTTCAAATTACTGTCACTAGAGACGTTTATTCCTTTTCTCTCTCCCTCCTATTTCACTCACTCATTTCATTCGCTGTATAAAATCATTTCATCATAGTTTTTTTTTTCATCTCTGCTGCTCGTCATTCTTGTTCTTGTTGTCCTCGACGTGGTCGTTATGTGTGCATCAGAGTAGAAACCCTTGCGAATGTTCGTACATTGTATCTGTGCCGGAAATGGATTCGTGGGACTAGAGAAAGAGTCCAACTTTCGGAATACTCGTCTCGTCGTATAAAAGAGGATCTTTTTAAAATTTTCTGTTTCGTTTTATCTTGTCGATACTCGAGTCTCGTATTTAGAGTCGTGCACCATTCGTACAGAAAGAACCATTCAAAAAAATTTCGCGAAAACGTAATTAAAATTTCGCGAAAACGCAATTCAATTTTTTTTTAAAAAACAATTGTTCGAAATTATTATATTCCAAAATTGCCAATCTTTGATGTTCTTTGCGTTGTATTCTGGCGACATCGCGTGGAGCACGAAATTTATTTTCTATTTTCGATATCAAAATATTTTGCATGGCATTTTTTTGCAGATACAGTTATAGAAAATATGGTTGAGTCATCTGTCTCGGTTCGTTCGAAAAAAAAATATATTAATTCAGCGAGAGCTGCAACTGCGACACATAAAAATTATCCATCAAAATATCTCGTTTGATCAATCTTCGTGTAGAGGAGAGAGAGAGAGAGAGAGAGAGAGAGAGAGAGAGAGAGAGAGAGAGAGAGAGAGAGAGAGAGAGAGAGAAAGAGAGAAAGAAAGAAAAAAAAGAAGCTTCGCGAGACTCTTCGACCATCAGATTTAAAAAAAATCCTAGTAGTCGAGTTTAATCATCAATTTCCTTTTCTTTTTCGTTCTTTTCACTCTCATATAGTATACACTTTATAAAAGAGATTCCAGAGCTGATCACACTGTAAAAAATGTGGTGTTAAATTCAACACTAATTCAACACCACTCACGAATTCTATAGTGGTCCACCCCGCTCTGTGTGACCTGTTGGTGTTGATTGTCTGGTGTTAAGTATTGATAGTTGACACCAGACTGCGGTTCATCCGATTTGATACCAGGACGGATTCTACAATGGATTCTAACACTTTACAGTGTGTTATAATAACACACTTTAAGTGCGTTATTTTAGTATGCATTTATCGTGCCAATGGAGCCAAATGAAAAACGCGGGTCAAATTGGCATAATAAATATTGTTTATTATTTATAAATTAGCAATTAGGAATGATCGATGAATGAATTTAAAACAGTTGTTCCATTATTTTTGAAAATCCTGTAAATAAAAAAAAAAAAAATAATAAGTCGTTGACCGGGATTTGAACCCACTATCCTCCAATCGACGAATTCAGCACTTTCGACCCTTAAATAACCATTTAAAAAAAAAATTAAAAATTTGGAAATTATTTTTTTTCACGAGTGTTTCCGGCTTCGAAGCGCGGACGTTTTTCCGTCGGAATTAATTTTGAGCCTACCTGAGATTTTACCTGAGACCTACCTAACGACCTACCTAACGACCGACACTTTACCACTACGCTATTGATTCCTTATGAGTTTCTTGTATTTAAATGATATTAGTATACGAGTTCTCATACACCATTCGGTGTATCCTATGACTCCAAACGAATTTATGTATGATTATTTTGAGCGATTAAATTTCACACATTAAGTCGTATATTTCAGTATATGCGCAACACCGTCATGTGTGAAAAATTACCACCGAACAAGTGCAACACAAATTCGTTTCTAGCTAACACCGCCACTTAGGAGATATTCGCTCAGAACGGCGTTAAAATGCCGTTAATAAATATTCCGGGTTCATTCTTTAAGTCTGTATATCTCCAAAGTTGTTTGCCGAAATGAATTATAATTTTAATTGAAATAGCACTCAGTCGGTCAGTTCAACTGCGCCTTCGAAGCATATATTTACACCGGATTTAACTAATCACGACATTAGAGTGGTGTCGTATCAGAAGATAAACGGTGTACTTTCATGACAAAATTGTGCGCGATGTGGTGAAAAACTGGGTTTAGTGTTAAATTTTGATGAAAAATCGCTTAACACCGATATACAGTGTACGAGGTCAACCATGATATCAGAACGGTGCTGCCGATAACACCACAGATTTTAACCACTAACACCGCACCAAATTGACACCCCTGATTTTTTACAGTGCAGCGAGAAATAATCATCTCGGATGTCTTATTATCGTTGGTTGGCATACACGACATATATACAACGACAATAATGAATCGAGACTTCGAACCAATCGCTCCCTATTATATGACCTCGGACGGTACCTTGGTGTTACCAACCACATTCGATTGAACGCTATGACAGTATGCAGTGTACCGGCTATGTAAAATATTTCTACGTAAAATATCGTCGGGAGCCCACAGGCACGCTTTATTATTATTCCCCGTAGGTTCATTAGTGCTTCTGCGCTCCAGTCGCGGTTTCTCCTGTTATGTCTCTCGGAGTCCACTTGTGCAACCGAAGAATCTCCCAGCAGCATCACCGTAGCATATTTGAATAACGCAAACTTCTGTAACGCGATATCTGCGACTGCTGGTAGCCGCGTACTCACCGCATATTCCGAGTTTCGAGTTACCTCAGGTATACCAACTTGTATATCCCTGCATACGTGTATTCCACTCATATAATATATATTATAATGTACCTGAAAAATTCCAAGTCCTCATGCATAATTGGTATATGCCTTCAGGATACTTTTTTGTTTTCATTTTCAAAATTTCTCGCTTTTCTTATCTTACTCTCATACACGCACAGAGGATAAATCTTTTAACTGATGTTAATACAAGTTTATCCGAATGGAATGACGTTTGTTTGGCGCAAAGTCCAATTCAAATAAATTCATCGTCTTTTGAATATCTTTTTTGCCCCCCCGGTTATCGCTCAGCGGATATTCAATAGGGCAATATAAGTATCTCCGTCACTTCATTTTATTTGGCAAAAAAAAAAAAAAAAATTTAGCGTCTGTAAAAAGCTTCCTCCACGAGGCAGCAATACTCGATTATACGTCCGGCGTTCGTTCTCTGTCTTGGCGCAATTAACCCGATGGATGCTTGGCAGCTTGCCCGCTACTGGTATAACTCGGCTCGCGAGATTCTATCCTCTCGTAATAGCACAATTTTATCGTGTCCTTATAGTTGCCAACCGCTCGTAAACAATTCGTTCACCGATAGACGCAGTCTGCGCGGGTTGTCCTGAAGCGAGACATGAGCGTAATTGCAGTTGCATACACACACACACACACACATATTTTGTTTAAGCAGCTCGACCGACTTTGACTTGTTTTTGCGTTTCTCTGGCGAGAGGCTCTTTACGCTCTTATGCATATATATATATATATATGCCTTCCACGCAAAAGTTTGATCGCATATATATAAATATGTATCCACTAACCCAACAGATAGTGTGCGACAGAAAACGTGCGTGGGTGTCACCGCTATGCGAAGAGAAAGTGTTTGCGTAGTAGTACCGGCTTAACTATTCATACATATATACGTGTTTCAATCGCCCTCGTGCAAGCTGAGATCGCGTTAATTTATGTAACGCCGATTTATACGCCCATCTGTGCGGCTCATATACAAGTCCCCCACTATAACGTTACACCGTGCACGTTACAGTTTGAAATTTTTCTTCTACGTAGACTAGTATCAATTTTTCTGATAACTGCTGTCTCGTTAACTGGCACACGGAGAGGCTCTCGCGCCAATACTCCCGCGTCGAGAGCTCGAAAGTCTCGATGAATTTACAATTAGCTATTGAGAAACCCGGGTGATTATCCGTTCAGACGCTTTTGCTCCGTCTAGACTTTCGCACAACCGAGAAATCGTGTCTCGATCCCCCTCGTGTGTTATCGACCGATTAACGTTTTAACTATAGTCTGAAGTTCAGAGTCGTCAATATCGAGGATTTAAAAACGACGTTTTTACGATGACATTTCCGCGATCAGCTGGGAAAATGGATTGAGTTTAACAGATCAATTTTTTATTCGTACAAAATTAAGTTTATTCGCGAAAGTAATTATTTGACGTACAAAAAAAAACTGAATTTGATAAAATATGATGAAAATTTCGATAACCTAAAATTTTTTTTCCAATTTTGTCTTTTACGAAACTTTAAAATTCTAGCCGATCGGCAAATTCTTTCGACTGTGGACCATGACAAGTTTTTGTCGAAAGGGAAAAAAATTCCGTATTAAGGAGGGTCCTTCCTTAAGAGGGTCGAGTGCTGCGTGCGCGCGGCAAGGGGAATGTAAGGCACGGACGTGGGTAACTTGTGGGGCATATGTTGCGTTTGGAATTAGTTTTGCCGTAGCCATGGCTCGATTCATAACAAGAAATCGCTTTTTTTCATCCACATTATTATTTATTGCTAATTAACGGTGTTGTTCGAGGTTCTGAATTTTTGCGAGAGGCATTCTGAGGATATTTCCGACAGTATGCAAAAATTAGTTTGCTATGTAAACAGGTCATCGCTGCGCTAATTGACTTTGAAATTCCGTCTAATTTCACGATCTGCCATAAGAAACTGTGCCAAATGACCCAAATTTCAACTTTTTTTTTCTCGAAAACGGTGTAGCAGAACCTACGGATACTTTAGGGTTAAACTTTTTGTGGACATATCTATCTAAAAAAAAAAAAAATCAGTACCTCTCAACAGATATCGATGTCGCACTCGACCCTTCTTAACTCTTTCAGGGGCGCAATTAAACTGAAAATGTTATCAAACTGTTCTTATCATATTCTTATGGTTCGGGGTCACTGATTACAAATCTGAAGTCAAAATTGAAAAATTCAAGATGGCAGCGGCAATATGGCGGACCTCAAGCAAAAAAATTAAAAATTTCTAAACAAAAAAAAAATATATTTTATTCTGCATAAAATTTTAAACGAAAAAGCTCTCTTGTCATGTTTTTCAAAGATGCACCCTTTTAGAGAAAAAAAAAGATTGAAATATTGCAAATATTGAAGCACACACAGGAAAACTCGGTGACACTCTAGGGGTGCCCTTGAAAAGGTTGAAGAGAAAAAAATTGAGAAAAATTTATATTTTTTTTTTACTGAAAATGTGAAAACGCAAAGCATCTGAACTACAATAATAATCTGTTATAGTAAATTGTACATCGTGCATATGTGTGCACAGATTCTTCTGTAATTATACAAGGGAGAATATATAAGCCACACATGTAACGCAAGTCATGAGTGGTATACTCTCTGTGGCGAAACGGCGTTATAGGGTTCGCAATTCGCAAGAGAAGCAGCGAAAGAAAGAGAAAGAATGATTCGATGCACCTGCCGGACTCGCGGTTGCCTACGCGAGAGTATAACGCGAGACAAGGTTCGCGGCTGGTTCTCTTACCAACATAGAGACTAGCCGATCTCTTCGTCGGGCCTCTTCGCCATTCTTCTTCTTCTTCTTCTTCGCTGCACTCGAGAGTATATATTTCCCTCCATGTTCGTTCTGACCATCCTCTCTAGCTCTCTCTCTCTCTTTCGTTCTTACTATAAAACCCGTATACTACATGTGAATCTTGTCCTTCCCACTCTTTCGCACTTTTGGCTCTGCTCACGTCGATTAACCCCTTCCCCCGCTCCGTCCCCTCTTTGCCGCGATTTTGCCGTTGCAGCGCGAATGCAAGACGAACCAAGAGAGATTGCCGTCCATTCCCCTCACCTCCTCGAGGCAATGTACCGCATAAAAGAGCATTGACCTCGATCTTTCTTGCCTCTTCTTTATCCTCTCGTTCTTTCACTGTCCGCACATCTTTTCCTCTTTCTCTCACACTTCCTTTACTGCATCATCGTCCTCTGCTCTCTTCTCCTCGTCTGTTTCTTCTCATCGTTGTCCCGCATCCCTTTTGTTCTTTTTGTGCTTTCTCGCATTGCCTTCTCTATGTTTCGCTCTCTCTCTCTCTCTCCCCCTCTTTTCCTGCCAGAAATAAACCATAAACAAGAAACCAACTGCATCTCTCACGTTCTCGCTCACTTGGTCCGTGAATCGCCTAAAGAATCTCGATAACGCAGCTCGTTGAGAAATTAATTGGTCGCGCAAAGAGCGGTCCCGTATACACACACACATGTATTATATGCATCTATACCGCACTCTTTCTCGCTCATCGCGTGTTCATTCGCGCCTACGTGCGTCCCTGATGCGCGCGCCAAAACTTTTATGGCCCAAGAATATTCTGCGAAACTTGATTTTCATATTTTTCGTAAGAACCAAATCAGTCACTCGACGAAAGATTCGATTGAATAATTACTTCACATTTAATCATTAAAAAAAAAACAATGACAAATAAAATTATCATTCTGACTATTACTCCCAGTTTAACGTAGCCATAAATATATAATATTATTTTATCCCCAATATCCCGATTGGAAATTATTGAAGGTTCAAAATCCGTGGGATAATAATTTACCCTCAAACAGTCTCCTCAATGGATCTTGCGTCATTGAGTAATTAAGATTTCAATGAAATCGGTGGTTCCGAATGAACTCTCGTGAATCTGTTAGACGGTCGATTTCACGTGAACACGTCGCCCCGGGATCTGACGTTCTCATTCTCTCGCTCTCTTATCTTGCACACGCGAGGAGGAAAATGAGAGATGAGCAACGGGTCCAAATATGAGGATGACGACGACTACGACACCCGGGGGTGTCGTCCATTGTTCTAGCAGTCGAGCGAGCATTAAGCCGCGTGAATAAAATTGGGTCAATTAGCGATTAACCTCGTCCGTGTCCCGTAGAGCCTTTAGCGCGAACCTCTGCGCGCGCGGAGATGCCGATGACGACGACGAAGCTCTGCTATATATATGAACGCTCGAAAGGCGAGCGGATTTCTCTTGGTATAAGAGATGATCGGGCATTGGAGTGAATGAAACGACGAGGAATGACTGTAGAGAGAACTAATACCGCGACAGCCTCCGCTGACATGTATATATATGAAAAACCGACGCGAGGCTTCGAGCTCAAAGACAATGAGAATTATACGAACGAAGAGCGAGTAGCGAGGAGCATTACGAGATTTTGGAAAAAAAAGGAGCAAGTCGTAAAAAAAATATTTCTCAATATTAAAAAAAAAAACTAAAATAATTCGGGAGGTTTATGTGTGCGGGAGGTCATATTAAAATAATACAACAATGCGAAACATGGAAGGATAAAACACGCCCTTTTTTTATGCACATCATTCTCTTCATATATATACATAGAATTGTGACGACATTCTCGCTGTTGTACTCAAGTCTAGGAGGTCTGTGTATATTATATATATATAGTATTGTTCCTTATATATATATATAGTATTGTTCCTTCTCACTATATATATATATATAGTGAGAAGGAACAATGCAGCGCGACGTGTGGATGGATAATCTTTCACCGTTTTGTACCTTTACAACGGCATGTAAGGTTCCGGTGTTCTCTTCTCCTCCATCAAGAGAACCCGTTGTGCGTATACAAAACGCGTATTCCCCCACACCCCCTTTTTTTCTGGTCTTTCGTCGAGCGACTTCCGCCAGAGTGCGGGTGTAAGGCGATGAACTTTGCATGCGGAAAGACACACAAACTTGAAATTTCAGAGTCGATTTAACGTTCAGCATTTACCGCGAGAGACAAATTTATATGCCTGTTGAAAGGCCGTTCATCAATGATTCACTGATTGGTGATTAAATTTACTCACTGCTGTGTTATTAAAAGGTTCCCACTCCACCCCCCCCCCCCCCCCCCCTGTGTGTGCGATAAAATCAATATCAATAATTTTTCAATTCAATCATATGAGATCCCTGCTATTTGAGAATGTTGATCGAAACCCAATTATACCAGCAGACGAAGAGAGCAGAGCGATAAACTTTTTCTTTCTTCGAAATAACTCTCTGATGAAATACCGTTTAATGCTCGGCTCGGTTTTACATCTTACTTTTGCCAGCATAACACGGGATAACTTTTGAGGTTTTGCGCGTTTTCATATCATTCATCATCTTTCCATTCCTTCTCGTCTTTCTCCGACATTCAACTATACCAGATAACGTTGTAAATCCTATGTCTCCTTCTCTGACCTCATTTTCGTTGAAACTTTTCAGCTCTCATTATCTCCGGAAATTTTCTCAATGCAGCAGAGGTACACGCGCAACCTAAGCTGCTGTCTCTTATTTTCGAGGAAGCGAGACGAGAGCCTTGCGGTAGTCGATGGTATTCTTTCCGTTTTTTCACTCGTTATAGAGATGTGTATAAAACAGGTATATGCTCATCTGATGACAAACGTGTAACCGTCTTTATCACGTCTCTCCTCGCGCAATATTCTCCTCATTTTGTCGTTCACGTCGCTCAACTTTTTGAGGTTCCAATCAAGATTGATTGCGCGAGATGAAATGAAATTTGAGTCGTGATTTTGTTGCTGATGGCTGAGAGTTTTTACTGATTGCTCTCGGTAAGAAGGATTAGGCTTCTCTCTCTCTCTCTCTCTGTCTCTTGCTATCTCGCAATCTCCAGCTGATCATCACTCCGTCCCTTTCATTCTATCTTTTGCCGCAAGTGAGTATACCAGCAATACTACAGTGCAATGCGCACACAGAACGTACCTTCCTGAATGCAAAATCCGCAATGTTAACATCCGGCCAGTACTGAAGCATGCTAAAGATGCGACTCGCTTGCTTTTCTGAGCCCATGGTGAGGATGACGAGACGATGAAAGAAAGAGAGAGAGAGAGAGAGAGACAGACAGAACAGGTGAAAGGTCTTCTCGTCTCTTTAAGCTCACCGAATTCAGAGTTCGCGATGCGCAATCCTGCATTTCCTTTCTTTCTTTCTTTCTTTCGCACAACGCGATGTCTTCTCGTTCTTCCTTGCTCCCCGTACTTTATTTAGTCGTTTATTTCTTTTTTTTTGTACCTCTCGTCGTCGTCGTTCCTCTCGTCAAATTCGTTAAGTGAACGCTCGCTCGACTGGCTACGGTTTCATGCACGCCATTAAATGCGTCTCCTCATCCCTGAAACCGACCAACTTACCATACAAACGTCGCATATCATCGTCCAATTTGACGTATATAAAAACGAGGAAATTTTTCACTAGTGACGAGAGCGTTTAAATATGATGTTACGGATAGCCTCATTTTTGAGACAAATTTTGTGATAGCCAAAGTATTCGAAAAGAATTTTAGACGTTAATACCGTTGTTTTTTTTTTTAAAGCTGTTCGCGATATTTCACGAATGAATTGAACAGTGATGATTTTAAAATAATGTATCCCGCCATATTTTTAAATCCTGATGTATATGCCGAAATAACAGATTTATAAATTGATATTCTCGGGATGGCGATAATCGATGTACCAGCCGCGTTATCGGTAAAATGTATGAAAACCGAGCAAGAACACATTTACTTTAATTACCGCTATTTGTCGCTGTTGTATTTAATTAATAGGCATGCATATCATATGGCTTTTGGGAATTTTGCAATCTGTCACAAATTTACCACCATTCGCACAGTGAAAAAGAGAGAGAGAGAAACGGATACACCAAGCTGCTGTTAGCGAGCGATAAATACACCCACTGTTTATTCCCTCGGTCCCTCGCTTTCCAATCGTCAATATATATATATATAATGATGAATTTGTCGCAGCGGAGGATATATATCGCGAATAATGGTGGCTGAATTCGAAAAACAAGCGACTAAATTTTCGGTAAACCGCAGAAGAGTGCGCTCACTGGTGTGGGTGAGCTTGGCAAAGCCGTGAAAATTTCCATCCGGGTTTTCTCTCGCTCTCGATCGCGGTGCTCGATCAAATTTTCTACTAATATAAAAGTGGAGATCCATGGGACTCTGTCCCCTTTGCCTCGTATAGCATGTACACACTGAACCAATTTACCCACAGATATATCGGCAATCATAAAAAAAAGGGCGTAACCCACAAAAATTAACGCATAAAATGATGTGGGTTAAGCCTATTTGTTTCCTAGCTGTCTGTATGTAGTATGTATATGTGGCGCAGGCATGGGGCTAATTCACGAAAAAATCCAGCTCGGTCTCTGCAATGCTTCGGGCGCGATATATATATATATATATATATGATTCGTTGTTTTTATCCGGCGCGTGCATTATTCGATTTGCGGTGATAAATATTGTCCTCGCGCCGCGAGGTGGAGGACACAAACGAGCACACAGAGAGCGAGCCTTGGTTGGCGCACACGCTCGTTGCTGATATTGCCGCGAGTTTTTGAAGTATACACACGCATAACGTACATACGGTATAAACGCCCTATACATAGGCTATTTTGTCAATGACGATTTATCGGGCTGCCCCGATTGTTTTTATTCGGAAGGCTTGCAGAGAGAGAGGCGCAGCCGAGGTGGCGCAATCGGAGGAGAGAGGTTCAGTGAGGAAACGAGAGTATAAACGAGGCGCTCATTTTTTTTTTTTTTTTTCATCCTCGCACTCGCGCTTTTCGCAACTGAAAATGCATATATTGGCCGGCCTTTTTACCGTGGTAAAAGCGTCATGTATATATAGAGGCAGGGCGCAATTCATTTTTATCATGCAATATCCGGATATAACCAGAGGCCCCCGAAAAAAAAAAATTTTTGTCGTTATAGTCGGGTCAGCTTTGTATATGCCGCACGATCGATACCGATTTATATAATATTAGTGATCGATGGAACGGCTAATATAATATATCCGCATAGGCGTGAGGTAAAACGAAAAGCTGTTAATAATTGTAGCCATTCCCGGATGATCGGATTTACCTCAGTGACCAATTTTTCTCTCATATGTTGCCTATATACATTGCAAAAATAAGTGCGTTGTTTCAACACACCCTTCGGCATAGTCACTTTTAATATATGCTTTGAAAGAAAAAAATTCTCAGATTAATATCCTTTTGAGGAGAGGGTCGAGTGCGACATCGATATCTTGAGAGGTACTGATTTTTTTTTTATAGATAAATATGTCCACAAAAAGTTTAACCCCAAAGTATCCGTAGGTTCTGCTACACCGTTTTAGAGAAAAGAAAAGTTGAAATTTGGGCCATTTAGCACAGTTTCTTTATGGCGAATCGTGAAATTAGACGGAATTTCAAAGTCAATGAGCGCAGATCACCCGCTTACATAGCAAACTAATTTTTGCATATTTTCGGAAATATCCTCAGGATGCCTTCTGCAAAAATTCAGAACCTCGAATGACACCGTTAATTAGCAATAAATAATAATGTGGATGAAAAACGCGATTTCTTGTTATGAATCAAGCAATGGCTATACGGCTAAACAAATTCCAAACGCAATATATGCCCCACACGTCACCCACGTACGTGCCTTACATTCCCCTTGCCGCGAGCACGCAGCACTCAACCCTCCTTGAGGATAATTTTTCATATAATTTTCAGTCAAAACAGATTTTTTCTTTCATTCGACCTCTCTTGCGTGCTTTGCAATGTCTCGTCTCTCGGAGCATTACTCATACGCTTCCATTGATCCCGTGTACTTCTCCCGCAAGTCTCTCACAGTGTAAAGCGTAACTCTCGGTCCAGTGTGATACAATCGCTTTATTGAGGATTCCTCTTCTTGGGTTGCTGTTAATCTAGAGAGGATACATGTATATATGTATATTACATTTACGTCGACGTGTGCGGCGAGGGAATAAGCTTCGTCCTATTTTTTCGTGGGGACTGTATAAGCACACGTTACGCGTTCATTTATATATACGTCTTGTGTGTGTGTGTGTGTGTGTGTGTGTGTGTGTGTGATAGGCGACGCACGTCCTACAGAGGAACGACAGCGTCCGGTGATCAATGGACGGTAGCCGCGCGACAATATGCGTCCCCCTGCATTATACACGTTATACGTATTGCATATATACTATATCTACAAATGCATAGAATGCATGCGCCATATAGCTGGTGCACCGTGTGCCGTGCCCATTGAGGGAGACGCACTCAGGAGCCAAAGCCAAGCCTTGTAGGACAACAACAGTATATACTTGCAGCACTCTTGACGCACCCGCGTCTGATCACGGCACGTCCAAACGGTTATGTCAGCATTGATAACGATGTATATTCGTGCGCCTACCTCTTTCACGTCTATTATAACACTGTGCGAGAAGGAAAATTAACGGCCACATATGAATCGAATCCTTCTACCTTTCGCGAGACAAAAAAAAACGAATTTGGTTAAGTCACGGTAATTCTGCTGGTACGCGCTCTAACGTCACAGACATTATAATTGCGATAATGCGTGCTGCTTCTCGGCCTTTTGCCAAGCGATCGTAACATTTTGCAATTAAAATTTTAATGAGCTTCAAACTCAGTATCATTCTCCTGTCTCGAAATTCATCGTCTTACTTCCGTTCTGCCTCGCGACATTCATTCAACAATATACCGTCATCGAATCGCAAACATTTTGCAAAAGCGTTATCTCAGCTTTATTGATATATATATCGTTCCTTGTACCCTATTGTACATACGCGCATATGTGTGTACCTCTCTTGTGGTCATTTGCTTTCGATTGGGCACTCGATGAAATGTGGCAAACTACCGGCGTTATTATATTACGAGCTGACATTACGGTCGCGGGGGTTTACGATCCTCGTAATAGACCCCCGAGAACAATGGAGAGACTTGTATAGATATCGTTCTAGGTCGATTGGCCTAGTCATATACATCCCGTTATAGGAACACGAATATACTATAGTTACGCGTGAGCACTGATACCCCGTGTTATCTCGTAATTCTCAAGTGCATTATTTCATGTAATATGTCTGACTTGATAACGCGTAGCGTATAATTTTTTTTTTTTTCTACAAAAAATTCGTTGATCCAACCTTCTACTCGAGACATCATTACAATTAGTATTCTTATGAAGTTCAGGCGCGACTCACCCTTAAAATTGTACAAACATCTCCGCCAATAGTTTCGCCGATTTAAAAAAATGTCTGACTTCTATTATTATTGTTATTGTTATTGCGTTAAATATTTATGATATTTTAATATTTGTTCCACATTATTATGTTTGCAATCGTTCCGACGCTACATATCGTCGATTCTCGTACAAGTTTTTTTGTCAACGCGAGGCATTTCTGGCATCGACACTTCCTGGTACGCATATACATTTATTATACTTCCATCATCTGTGCGTTACTTTGTTGGCGTTAGCGAACTCGGCAAAATATTCGATGAATCGCGCTCACGTCACGACCCCATTCAGCCCATGTATGTACACACGTCTGTGTCACGTTTAAGCATATATATGCACAAGTACTTAGGGATTTTGGGGGGGGGGGGGGGGGGCGGCGATTCGTCGCGTTTACATGTCTGAAAAGTGACCCCGTCGAAATGGTTGCATACGCGTACGTACACAGACGGTATATATGGTTCAAAAGACGCCAAAGCAAACGTCGCGCGCAGAATTTCCACGTAATGGACATGTTTGCCCGGGTCTGTAGCCTAGTTTACACGCGATAACGTTGAGCACGACTCCCACGTGACGACTGTAGAGTTTGCGTATATATACCTATCCATACGTCACAATGTACACACGTAATACATGTACATATTCGCGATGGAGATGCTTTATACATTGGGATACTTGATGACTTCAATGCAGGCTGTGTGTGGTTGACCAAACTCTTCAACACGATTAGAAAGAGCCAAAAAAAACGGCTCATAGCGCGACGATTTTACGATAGCAGTTGGATATTTTGTCAACTTGCAAACTTATTATATTGCAAATTAATGCATAAATCTTTAGAAAGTACAATTAATGTCGGAATGGTCGTGGAATGATAATTCAACGAATCCCGATTACTTTACGAAAAATGCCTCATTCTGTTCCATTTAGTTTCGTAAAATCGATTCAGAATGAATATTTTTCGTTGTGAAAGAAATTATGACCCAATTATCCCCCCACGCTATATAACATTTTCGGTAAAATATCCATTTTGAATTTCAATCCTACTTCGCTATTATAACTATATCGGATGCGCATGGAGCAGATGAAGAAGTATATATCTATATATCCCCATATATATATATAATATATACACACCTTACTTGCTGCTTTGCTCTGGAGGGGCGCAATTAAAGTACGAACGGTATACATTCGGGGAAATTGCAGCGGATTTCCGTCTAATCTTCACAGTAAGATCGGCGGATTTCTCCTTGGTGTCTCCGCAACCCCCGAACCCGAATGCCTGGCTTCCTTGGTTATATTCGTCGCGCCTCTCTCGATCCTCTTCAGCGTGTTATAATTAAAACACTTGCTTAGCACTTTATTGCTCGGATCTCTGCTGCTATTCGGTCTGGATACTTCGCTGTATCGGTACACTTTCAGAAACCAAAAAATAAATTGTTCATTGTTCGCGCATCTCGCGAGAGTTAGGAAAATGAGTTTCAAGTTGCGACTTTGTAAATTCACTTTTTGTTTTCTCGAGATCTTTCGCGACGAAGTAAGTTCCAACTGAAGATGATCAACTCATTTTTACTGCGATAATTATGCGAGAGTTGCCTTGCTATCCATGGAATTTCTTAGGAATTTCCATTACTATATATTTTAGATAGTGCTATATAGGGACACGATAAATAATTTATACGATATTACCGCGCCATGTGATATAAGTACTCCATGCTGTTATCATCAGGCACGCGACGACAGCTAGCTCGGAAACTTGTCGAGAAGTTTCGCAAACAGGACCATTTTGGTCCCTAGCTTTGCCGCATCAAAGTTCGAGATTTGGGAGACGCCGCATTATGGTCCAAGACTCCTATATCTCTCTCTCTCTCTCTCTCTCTCTTTGGGTGGTTGTGAAACTTTGCTCTTACTCTCAAACTCAGCACTTCACGTTGATTATGTATAACATAACGTTAACATGTAGAGGGAAAATCGTTGGACACAAGATCATATACGATAAAAAAGGGAATTCACCGTCTTCCCCATTTTTCATTATTATTTTGTTTTAATTATTGTAGCGTAGATCATATGAATCCGATAGTCGTACCGGAGGATGCCGAGTATCGTTTGATAAAAAATTGGATATAATTTTTCCTTTATAATGAAATTAGATTTTTTTTTAAACTTGTAATAATTATTCATAAGTATGTCGCTAACGGGATATTATAAATCGTTGCATGATCATTCGAATGACTTCAATCTCATCTTTCAGTAGCACGAACGATGGAGAAATAGAGAAAGTTCTTTTGCAAAATTCATACTGATGTTTCATTCGGTAAAATAAAAAGAAGTAAAAAGAAATAATTTCTTGTTTGGAAAAATTGGTGCACATTTGAGCGATCTAAGTAAAGTTTGAGTTACGATAAAATTTACCGAGTTCGTGGCTGCCTGCTCTGCCCATGCACATGAATATAGAGCTCGGATCTTAAGGATGTATTGGACGTTACCTTCCTAACCAAAAGTGACTTTCGTCGACAATATTGCATACTTTATGATAAGATAAAAATCGGAAAAAATTCAACCACAATAAAGACAATAAGAAGATTAATTTTGAATAATAATAATGCCAAAAAGTTATCAATAAATTGTTTAAACAAAACATTGTTTAACAAATTTTTAGGGAAAGTTTTCTTTTGACACGTGAAATGGATTCGTTGATTCTTCTGACTACACATGAATTTTTAAAAAAATTTCTTATCATTTTGAAATCTCGGTTTTCGAAAAATTTTTAATTTTGAAAAATGAAGGAAAAATCGTGAATTTTGTATGTGTTTTCGTAAAAAACGTTGTATATTACAAACAAGAAGTTTCCAGGGCATTGAACGAATAGTTTCGTAAATACAACCTTTACAAATTTCCGAAAACCGAAATTTCAAAATGATAAGAAAATTAAAAAAAACTTCATGTGTAGTCAGAAAAACTGTGTACTCTTGGAGCTGAGAATTAACGAACCGATTAAATTACGTGTGCGATCATTGGACAGGCATAACATTCTCAGCAATAATAAGAAAACTTACTGCGATAAATATTCATTATATCGTGTGTGCATGTTTGTTCAATCAGGCTTACCCCCCCCCCCCCCCCCCCCTCTCCACTCGTGTACCCGTGGTTATAATAACGATCGTGCATATGTATAACTCGTATACATATTGATACATGTTATATGCATAACTATAATATATCAGATTCTCATTCAACATGGAAACGATCGTCTATTTCGGGCACCTCGCGCAAGTGGGGCAAAAAAAAAAAGTACCGACGTGCATCGGGCTCGGATTGGCACGTTCATGTAAACTCGCCCAGTTCTTGGGATATTTTCTCTACGAGCCGAGAGAATACGGAACGTTTTCAATGTCAATATACACTCGAAATCGATATGTAAATCCATAGAGATGAACGAGAAATCTCACGAATTCATTAAATCGTATAGGTATTATACGTAGCTATATACATACGAAACGCATCGTTATTCTTCGGAAAATGAAAAGAACGGCAAAAAAAAAAGGAGTGATAAAAAAATTTTGCTGCTCCGTTCGTTATGTCGTACATTAATGATTCAAAATCTTCCCTCAGGCCCCCCTGCCCCTGCCTCCCTCCCTCTGAGCAACGGTGAATTTTTCCAACACAAAAGTTTTCGCTTAAACTCTCTCGACTCCGTCGTAAATTCTTATGCTTTTTTATGCATCGTCTATTTCCATAAAAATATTCGACTCTGGCGAATAACGCGAACCATGCGGTGCCACGCAGAGTTTTGCGATAAGTTTCGTTCAATGGTTTTTTTTTTAATCCAGCACCACTGCTCACTAATATTTTCCTTTCTCTTTGGTTCGCATTTTTGTATAGATTTTTTGTACAGAAAAAAGTGGTTCCGTAAATATCAGAAGTATTGAACGATTGAGACACACAGCATGTATATGGTAAACATGTCAAAAAAAATATTTAGTTTGGGCTCCCGTAAATAGGATTGATTTTACAATAAAGGCATTACTGATCGTCATATATTGCTTGTGCATGGCCAACTGTCCAATAATTATGAAAACAAACACTAGAATTTATTAAAACATTTAAGAGCTCTCCGAGCTTCCCGAAAAGAGACTAATAGCGGCTCGAATAGCGGTATATATAACTCAATCGAACGAAAAAAAATTTAACCCCCGACTGAAATATTGAAAAGTGTAAAATAGTTTATTGTATAATTGATAAAACTACGGTAGAATATATATTGCAACGAATATTTATTAAAACGCATAACTTCATAGCTTTTTGTCCTGATGTGGGAGGATCCGTAGTACTAGAAAAAAAGAAAATTAGCCGAAGCGCGCTTTAATCTGCATGATTGCCTTGATCCTTGCCTTGATCGTTTTCTCATTCTCTCAGATATGCTGTTTATTCCGCGCACATTTCACCATTAAAAGGACGGATTATCGACATATTATATGAAAGATTTTACGCTCGAACGGGATCATTCCCCAGCTGTCGCTGGACTCAAGAAATTCAGAAATTTTGCTATATATTTACGTGAATTCTCATATCAATCGATATTACCGGCAATTAAATTCCGCCACGGTAGAATCGTTGGCCATATTATACGAGAGAAAAGCGGTGTGGAGGGCGTTATAGCTGTGTCGATTCACGAATTTCTCAAATTCCACGATATATTAGTAGCTACACCGATAAAAGCTTTTCCTGCCAATACACACACACACACACATATATATAATTATATATATTATACACGAAGATATTTATTCTAAAATTCATCAAAAACTGTTTTGACGATGATACCCTGGGGATAGAATCACAGGTTTCGTTAAATTTGAATTTTTGTACTTTTATACTTTTCCATCGTTTCGCTCTTAACTTTCGCACACATATATACATCAGTTGAATTCTATTTTTTAGTGATAACTCGCTTGGCGTTTATTAATATCAAAAAATTTTAATATTGGGGTATACAAGAGCGAGAAAGCGTATTCCAGTCTCGCGCGATAATGAGAACTTATTTTCTTTTATTATCTGCCATGGAGACCTTGCTAAGTCTCTCCAAGCAAATGATAAACTAGTTTATTTTTGCTTCATCGTAATGAAAACTCGTGATCGTAAAAAAAAAAAATTAATCAACTTTTTCACATTATTTTCTCATTATTCTCCTCGGTTTACAGAGCTTTCCGCCACTATAGCGAACTGTATATAGGGGGACGCTTCGTGACCAAAGTACAATTATGTACAAATAGCATAGTGTACAAATTTTATATGTCTATTTAGAATGTACGTATGCCTAGAATATACTTTAAATGTATATTTACCATCATACATTACAGTATATTTTTGCATACATCTTTTTCTCATAACACAGTTAACGTACGAGTTCTCTATTTGCGCCCCAACGGTATGCATATATGTGTATATAAAAATGTATACATGTAGTCAACATGGAGAGCCTTGAGATGTCAAAACGATAACCCACATAAAAAAGTGTGCTTTTCACGAAGATTTGATCTCGGTAATTCGTCGGTCGAGTATAGACGAGAAAGTGAGACTCTTGGCAATTTGACACACGCGATGCTCGCGTTTTCGACTTCGCACGTAGCCTGTACGATGGTCGGTTTTATAGAATATGCTTCACGCGATCTTCTACGAGAGTTCGAGAGGCAAAAAAAGAATTTGAAAAACGTTAAAAAAACGCGCGGTTATAGTGATCGTTGGGCGCGAGGATTAAATCTAGCGAATATATACCAACGTTCGTGGGGATCGGGTGTGAACTCTCAGTCGAACACGGTTCGTGTATAGTGAGTCAATATTATGTACCCCTTGGATTTTGATCGTCGATCAATTGGCGCCGAATTTTGTGCGCGTTCCATTAAATACGAACGCCCAGGAATTAAAACCTCGTTTAGAACGTCGAGTCGAACTATGAAGAGGAGCAGGAAACAAAATGGGAATGAAAAACTCTTCGAAGCGAGTCTAAGACTATTCACATACAAACGCGATGAGAGCTTTACTCTTTTAAAGGCCTCTATAACTCTCGTAACGTGTGTGCACTGTATTCTCCGGCACGCGCTGAGATGACTTTTGCTCGACGAAGATTTAACTTTTCAATGCGAGCCCCCACAGCAGCTGTCGGTTATCTCATCACCGAAAATTTTTCTTGTCTCATCGCCGGTATTTTCTCGGTGAAGAAAAAGGCGCAATTTTAATGAAAAAAAAAACTTCTGTACAAAATAATTGTAAATAATTATTTTGAATTACATTTGGAAAAAGTGTGCAGGATTTTTTTTTTTTAAACACTTAATCATAATTACTTCGTCGTAGAGTGTTCTCGAATGATGAGCATCCCTGCTCTTTGTGTAGCCAATTAAAAAAATATATATAGCCTGTATAAATGTCAAGGCCTGGTTGTATACATACTCACACCCAAAATACATCTCATCACCGAAAATCTGACTTTTCAGGTCATCCGCAGCCTCCTATATTTATAGACAGTCGACATTTTCTTAATTCAATTTTGGCTCAACACCGAGCAGAGAGATATGATAAGTTGAAAGAGCCACTCAAGTTCATGAAGGATTTTTTAAAAATATCTTTCACAGTTTGTGTCTCGTATATGAAGCGGGAATCTCATGCTCGAGCGTGCAGAAAATATTCGTGCGACACGTGTTTCCCGTTTCAGTGCACGGAAAAGAATTTTCTGTGAATTCTAGTCATGTTTCCATCATGTTTTACAGTTTTGTTAATAGAGAATGCCTCTCGGGAGGAAAACTTCGGAAATTCTTTAGAATTTGAAATAGAATTTGAAAGTGATAGAATGAATTTTTACAGTTTAAAAGTGTAAATAGAGTTTACCACTGTGACAAATTGTACAAATCGTGAAATAAATTATAATATAAAATAGCGCATCTTTTTGGGTTTAATGTTTGAGAAATTGCAATGTGAACTGTAAAAAATAAAAGTTTAGAAGATTTTGAAAAGCGCGGGTCGAATTAGCATAATAAATGTAGTTTATTATCTATAAATTAGCAATTAAATCGATGAACGAATTTAAAACTGCTGTTCCATTATCTTTGAAAATACTGTGAATTTTGCAAAAAAAAAAAAAATCGTCATTGACCGGGATTTGAACCCGCGATCCTCCGCAGTAAACGAATTCAACACTTTCGATCCTTAAATAATGATTTTAAAAAAAATATTAAAGATTTGAAGATTTTTTTTTTTACGAGTGTTTCCGGCTTGGTGGTCCGGACGTTTTTCCGTCGAAATTAATTTTGAGCCTACCTGAGATTTTACCTGAGACCTACCTAACGACCTACCTAACGACCGACACTCTGTACCACTACGCCATTGATTTTATGAACGCTTATTGATCCTTATGAATTGCTTGTTTGCGTCGTATTTTCCATACACATTTTAAAACTGTAATTTTTCCATCATTTTCACAGTTGAATTCGACGAAAGCGTGCTACAATTTTTTTTAATTTCAATTTCTGTTTTTCATAGAGAATTTAGTATTTTTTTGTTATGTCTTACATTCGTAAAAATACTCTCTCTATACGGTTCATTTTAATGCGTCAGTTTTAAAAATTTTCTTGTACAAATCTATTGGTTTTTCATTTTATCTATAGCAAAATTCATTGCGAGCATTTTCAATTTTTACAGTGTCACTTTTTTTAAGTGGAAATAGTTGTTTTTACAGTTTAAACCAACAAATATGGTTATACAGATAGTGCAGAAGTATATTCCGTACATTACTTTTTGATCAAAACACTGTAAAGAGATTAATTTACTGTGTTAAACTGCATTTTTTCTCTTCATCGTTGTATTTTTTAAATTTCAGTTATTATTTTTTGAAATGTCTTTTTTTCCGTGTGCAAATCCGACCTTCACGATTAACCAAGCGCGATTTCTGGGACCGTATATATACGATCGTCGCATATTAATTATTTCATCTGCATGAATATGAATTCACGGATTGATATTAGTTTACACACTAGTGATAAATACACGAAGCGACAGGGGCTAAATATTCAAACAATATTCTTGCCCGGGTAGACGATAGGAATATCTCGCTTGAGAATAACACGTCCAAGATATAAACCTATAAATATTATCGCCCAACGAATATATCGCATCCTCTCGCTTTTGATGCCCTCGACCCAATCGGTATACCACATTTACGAGTGGGATCGGACACCGTATTAATTATTTGCATGAAATCGAATTAAATCTTGTGGAGCTAAAGTTAATTTTTGTTTCGGTCAAATAAATTTTCTCAAAATTGATTCATACTATACTATACTCGATTTTTGACCTTACGCCTAGAAATTTATACGATAAATGTTGCGAAGAAGCGATTACCGCAAAAAAAAAGGGAAAGACGGACGAGAGTGTTGCCAAACGTGCGGCAGAAAAGTAACGGTAGAGTCTAGCTGTATATTTTGAAAAAAAATTGATATATGCATGGTATGTATATTCATATTATCAATTGTATAAGCTTGCAGATTTAACCATCAAGTGATGTAGGTATAGTATTACTTTTTTTTTCGCTTCACATCGCTCTAAAGATAATTCATCGTCTTGCAATCTCGTAGACGCAATACCAGAGTTGTGGCCATACACACACATACACACAACTACCGAATAAAATTGGATTAAATCACATCCCAGTCAGGTGAATTAAATTTCTGTTATTATTATCCACACGTGCATCAGCGTCCGTCTCCGCGAATTCAACAAAAAAAAAATAGACTTTCTCTCGAGTTCGTAATGAGGTTTCGTCATCACAAAGGAGTGAAACGAGATTTATAATAATATAAGTGAACGAGTAATGGTGTATGAAAAAAAAAAATCTGATTCGTTCACGTCAATCTTCCATTGAATCATTCCATGGTCGGTGGTTATTATTGTTTGCTCAACGAAGCGTCACTATTCTCGAAAGACTTAAAGCACCCTCGTATATATGCTTCAATTCTGGGGAAATGATACGCATTTATATATCCCTTTTACTGTGTCTATACCCTCTGCATTTTTCCCTACGCATGAAGATGAGTACCATATGAAAGAGGGGTCGTCATCTCCGTCGTGGGGCGAGGGATTGACGTCTTTGTTAAGACTCCCGAGATCTCTTTATATCACTTTTCTAGTGGATCTCTCGTCGCAACGACCCCTCTCACGAATCCACTTCTACCCTCCAAAAATTTTAGTATGGAATTCATTCTCCCTCGTCGTGTGGGATACCTTCAAATAGATTTTCCTTTCCACCTCCCCCCTTTCTCGCCCCTGGTAATCGTATACGATGCCATATTTCTAAAAAAAGTAACCCCCTGGATCTTTCACAACACCGATAATAAAACGTGTGTTCTCGCTCGGTAAAAGGCTTTTGGATGCATATAAATATGGGTGATCGGGATTTCGTTAAATAAAATTAGGCTCATTCTAATTCGTGCCGGAGATGCGAAGTGTGTTTTATTATTGCGTGTGTCAGGCGCGCATAAAATCGACTTTTATTATTATTACGACGCGAGGGTAAAGCTCGTAAAGCCGCGGCTAATAGCTTTTTTTTTTTCTATCGTCAGATATGCCATTAAAGAAATTATCGTGTCATTCCCTTTGAGGGAAAGGAAAAAAAGTATGCTCGTGAGTGTGCGTGTTGTATGCGTGTTGAGCAAAATGAGATCTGAAGTTCGTTGACGGTGACTATACATGATGTTTTTTAACATCCGTTCCTTTTCTCTGACAAAACGCAACCATATGCCCGTGCGCCAAAAAAAAAAAAAACCGTGCCCATTGAGTTTATCGTATATATATATATAAATACAACGGACTTCGTTTTTTCGAAATAATCACCGGCAATCAACTCGAAATACCTTTTTTGATGAATTATATTCTGTGGCGGATCCTCGCAGGACGCAAAGAGTGACCGAGAGAAAAAAAATTCTGACGAGAAAAACAAGTATCTCATTATTTGGTAGTATATATATATATATATATATATATATATATATATATATATATATATCTGCCATAGGAACTAACATTTGTCTCTCTTTATCCCTCGTTTCGTCCATACGAAATTGCTCGACCGAAATCGTTATGATATCGCTCTAGCGTAAAGGGATAAGAGAAAAGAAAGGACCACTTGAGTTCTTCTCGTTCGTCAAACAAAGTGCCTCCCTTCCGTGGCGTGAGTGTGCTCGCGTGTATCTCCGTGACGAGAGATGAGAGCTCGAGAGGGTGAATCAACATTTCACCCAGGCGGTTCACCGATTGTTTCTGTATCAACGGGATCCGTTATGAAAATTGCCAAAAAATTGCACACTGGTTTTTTTTTAAGAATATTGAAGACGGGCATCCCCATTTTCGTTCTTCACAGAGTCTCAATTTTCTGTTAAAACGTAAAAAATATATATATATATATATATATTTTTTTTTGTTGTTACATGAATAGGATAGAACAGTTTTCGCGAAATATATTGTCTCTTCTCTTGTCATCAATAAAATATGAGGCTATGATATTCGCCTGGGTACATGCAGCATAAGCATTACCAGCGCTGGCTGTTGGTAGTTCTCGAATCTCTTTACTGAGATTGCGCTTATAATCTCGTTTTCGCGTTCGAAGATTTCCCGAGAGTTCTCCCGGTGTCCTTATATGTAACACGTATATTATATTTCTCGTGTGTATATACGAGATTCGGCTCTTGCACATCGCAATCGCGTCGAGCGCTTTTCGCACATTTTTTTCGACTGTTTTTTTTTTTTTCTATTCCTTATTCTTTCCACTATTCTTCTTCTTATTTTTGCATATTCATTTGTGCGAGACTGTGCACAGATGCGGAACGAAAAACAGGCATTATCATTTCTCAGTGAAGCGTTGCTTGGTGCGATGACGGAGAACATATCGCTCATGACATGGAAAAAAATGTATTCTCGTATTCGTGTAAATTGACCCCGCACTCTCTCGAGGCTGATGCATGTGATCTGCAGGTATTTCGTTGATAATTTTAAAGCATTGGGTTCGTTGTTCAGCTGCCTTACCCATGATATATTGAGAGTACAGCAGTTCTAGACAAGACGATAAATCCATTCTTCGTCGATATATCGTTTTGTCTAACTACTAGAGTATACATATATGTATATTATAAATACATATATTTCGCGTGAGTACGAGATAGACCACTGTATGTGGTTCTAGCATCACGAGGTTACAGGGGTAGCACAGAACGATAGCCGAGGGATGGAACTATCGAAACCCCACAGTGTATATATGAACATACACACGTACCTCTCGTAAATCTCTCTCGATGTCCGGTCGTTCGTCCGTATGGAGGAAAAGAAACAGCGAGAAGCGATCAGGAGGAAGGGAAAAGCCAAAAAAAAAAGTTTTATTCGAGTTATAAATGCGAGGGAGAGAGAGAGAGAGAGAGAGAGTGAGAGAGAGGCAGAGGGGAGAGAAAGATATAAAAGTCATGGTTTCTCTCGACCGTGCACAAGCTCATAGTGCATCGAATGAAAAAGACAGAGCGATCGAATCCTGATGTGTATACGCATATATATCTTGAAAAATCAATCCCGCACCTCTCACACAAGCTGTGAACCGAGTTAAAGAGAGAGAGAGAAAGTTACATAGAGCTCGGGTAATTTAAACGAAAACGGCTTAATAAATTAAATAAACCCGATTCTTAAGCTTTGGTGCTATCGTGGATGGTGGCTTGGGTCTTAAGAGCTCTGTATATATTGATTCATGTATACTCGGAAGAGGAGATAGCCGAGAAAGTCGATTAAGATTCTGTTTTTTTTATTCAAAATACAGGGCGGCCAATTATTTGTGTGTGCTTAAAGTTCATTATAAAATGTGATTTATTGTATTGGTGATCACATCGATAGGTAAACGGAGATGTACCCTCCGATTTAACTGTGGGAAATTCAAACATTTTTTTTTTTTTTTTTTTTCGATAATCGTTAAGATATTCTTCGAGTAATTACTCGTAATAATTTTATTTCTCGTAAATATTTCCAATATTTTTCGTTTCAATTTCCTCAACATAAAAGTCATCCTCGAAATCAAATACGTCTCTTATTGTCATACGTGGGTATAATCAGTATCATATTTATATCATTCGAGGGTTGTATAATATCCGA
This sequence comes from Rhorus exstirpatorius, assembly GCA_963564615.1. Taxonomy (NCBI): domain Eukaryota; kingdom Metazoa; phylum Arthropoda; class Insecta; order Hymenoptera; family Ichneumonidae; genus Rhorus; species Rhorus exstirpatorius. The sequence goes on along the minus strand of OY751313.1, from coordinate 65,392,065 downwards.
TAGGTGCTCGTTGCTCGTTGTCTCTCTGCGTGCCCCAAAAAGCATAGTCTTTCAGTCGTATTGTTTTCAAGCCACGCGGCCAACAGTCGCGCACGAATGGACATATTAATTCCAAACTATCAAATGCGAAGACGATATGGCAAGCTTCATAATCAAACCATCCTCGTGTAATGCGGATAACAATAAAAAAAAAACCCCATCGTTCCCATATATGGATGTCTGCGAGAAGCAGCAACACAATGGGATAAACTTTATTGAACGTGAAATAGGGAACGTGGCAATAAATAACTCGATCATAATAAAAAAAACCGGGGTGGAATGCGTCGGAGTCAGGACGAGAGTCCTGATGGTGTACATATATATTCGTCTATCACCGAAGTGTTAGAGGCGGTAAAGATTTCTCCATATTCACTAGCGATCGCAACGAACAGCGCCAATCCAGGACTCTTGTAATTTGGACTAGGACCAAATAGATACGGACAATGAAAAACAATTATTTACTCAGACCAAAAGTTTATTAGTACGTCCCCGGTTGAATTCAGTGGCAAGAGTTTTTATGGAGAAAGGAACAATCGATCATTGAATCAATCAACAAAAAAAAATGTATTTCCATAGAGCCAAATTTCTCAGATTTCAATCAAACCTGTTGTACTAGCAATTCTTTTATTCGTTACTTAGCCAAATAGATTGGACGTAATTCGAATAATCTTGTTTTTCTCGTTGCCCGAAATATTTTTAACGGAGGGGACGAATTGATCAATGTTCTTTTGTAACCGCTACCCCAGAAATTTCTTTCTGCGCATAATCGGGGGACTAGGAATCGTAGATGAGATTAATTGGCTTTAATAAGTCTATTCAGAAAATCAGGAGCTCGGCTGATGCAGCTACAATCGTCCCTTTGGGGGGGGGCTATGGATACAGTCTTGTTGAATCTTCCATGAACTTCTACTGACATCCAATGAATTTTTTTCTCTCTTTTTTCCTCGTTCACTGTACGTGACCTCGTCACAAGTTCTACCGAACCGGATTTTCACTTAGCCCCCCCCGGATCCGTATAATGAAAGCAATGAAAACTTGGCTTAGCACGATGCTACGGTATAGTATATATGGTTGGACATCGCGCGTGCAAGACAGGATTGTACTTGCTCATGCCTGCCTACTTACTTACCGCGTACACACCGTACCTGCTATATAGAATCGAACTTTGCGAATGGTCCACGACTGGCGGCTGCTTGGTGTCGCACGATTTAACGAGAGTACTAAAATACCGAAGCTACTGTGTAACTCGTTTCCCGCTGTACGCTTTTGCAGCTTTGAGAGAGAACTTTATATATATATATATATATATATATATACACACGAATTATACTCGTTCTCGCTGCTGCTTATAGTGTAGTACAAGTGCTAAGATAGAGTGTAAGAGAGACAGAGAGAGAGAGAGAGTGAGAGAGACGATCGGATAGAGTATACGAAGGGAGCTTGGTAAAACGAGGCACTCTCCATCGAACTGTCGTAACTTCCGAGAGCTAAGTCGATTCACGCTAAAAGGCAGCAAATTACTAAGTTCTAGCCGCGAAGCTTGCGCCATGACATCGAGAGTTCCGCTTGAGGCAAATCATCTCTGTCTTTCTCGCTCTTACCGTCTGGCGTACTTACACGTTTCTGTGGCGGTGTATCGCCTTACGGTACGCGCCGCTTATCCCGCAAGAGGGAGGCGGATATTCGATTTGATTCTCCTTTCGGATATATCCCACGAGATTGCTATTTCCTTGCAGCACTTCGTCAACTTGAAAGCTTTTCCGTCATAAGTAACCGGCGATGGCGGCGGCTTTTCCAACCGGCTGAAAGTTTCATCCGGCTGCATCGTAATAATGCTCGTGCTCTTTTCCTCGCGCTCTATCTCTCTCATACCTGCGATATCTGCCTCGTCTTCTTGCGCTACTGGAAAAAAGAAATATTGCAATTGGCGAGAGGAGGAATTGCGGAAAATGGTTACGATGCAATTTTACTCCGTAGCATACACCGAGAGGAGTTTCCGAGACTCGGCGCTGGCATTACGGCCGCGATGTCGTGATATATGAAGTTATCTATACATACGGATACAGTAACGTATCTCATACGTTAAGAGAATCTTGTGATGACAACTTCGGACAGACCTGTTTCTTTGTTTACACTTATTAACTAAAGGGGAACAACAATTTCTAATAGAAAATACCACTTCAATCAAACGCGCAATACCTAAGGAAAGATTAAAAAGATTAAAGATGCGTTGATCTAAAAACTAAATTAATATCATTCATCTCCGAATATAATAATCAAGCGAAACGCTGATATTTTCCACGCTGTTCGTTGAGGGTATTACGCAAAAATCTGATTATCAGCAGCTAAACTATGAAAATCTGGACTGTAGGTATGCTGTAGTCGACGAAAGGATTCGCATATAACCCATCTTTAACGTAATATCTTGTACGATAGTACCACATTTGCTACAAAAGCTCACTCAGATCGATATTGAATATATTATGCGCATAGATTAGCCATCTCTTGAAAGGGAAGCAAGAGGCGTACAGAATAAGGAATTTGCGAGTATTGCCATGTGCCAAGTCGAAGCGGGAGACAGGTCGAAGTCTCGATTCACGGTGAATGCGCAACAAAAGCTCGAAGAAGCCCTTTCAGTGTAGAGGTACAACGGTTTGGGGACTGAAGTCACTCGTATATATCCCGGATCTTGACTCAAATCTTTCCACACTGATTTCTCATGGCATTTTATTCTTTACCGTGATGCGAGGTCCCCACAGAAGCGATTAAAAGCTATCGCCGAAGAGAGCAAACATAACAGGACGAATAAGGCAGGAATGAAGGAATTCCGTTTCATCCATTGCGAACAACAGAACGTTCTACTCGCTTATCTGACAGAAACCTTGAGCTGACCGCCTTTAAATCTCTCTCTCTCTCTCTCTCTCTCTCTCTCTGCTTCTTTATACCACTTCCACGTTCATTTTTTTACATTATCTCAGTCTCATTAGAGAATAGACCGACAACGATGTCGTACGAAGAGTCTCATTACGAGACGTGGATTACAACTTACCGCACGTTGCGCGGAGTCTTGGGTCTTGGCTCGTTCACGACCCGTTTATATATCCAATGAATGCGCTTCAAGATAAACGAGCCTGAGATATATATATACATAAATAACAGGAGACGCTTAGTGACACGCTAGGTGCTGCTGTTGTAACATAATTACGGGTACATCGTTTTATCTCTCTTTCTCCTTCACTTTACATAGACATATTTTTACTGGCAGGTATTGAGAGATTGAAACTCGATGTGCCTTGGGCACGTGGCGGTTTCTTATTATTATAGACTATACTTTGAAAAGCAGCTTTTAGGATATGGTAATTATTGAACGTTTTCTCTCTCTCTCTCTCTCTCTCTCTCTCTCTTTTCCTTCCACTAATGATCCTGCATTTATATACAATATGGTTGTATATATATATATTTACCGTATATTAATCTAGACAAGAGAATGCGATGGGGATCTAAACCAAAGAACATTAAACTGCTGATGTGGTTAAAGACAAAATTATACAACTCTCGGAATTTTCTCTCTTGTTTGCGTTACGATAAAACATTAAGAGGTATAAATTACACGTGGTTTTTCTGTCATTCGAGCAATCTAATGAATCACTTTTTCTTTTCCTTTCATTTTCTTAATTCTCGGAGGACCAAATTTAAAATAATAACCCAACTCCATTAGAGTCCAGGAAATGTTGGAGTAATTAGAAAAAAATTCTGATCACCTTCTCAGCATCAGATAAACCCTGCGGGAGACCTCCTATATACTGGCTCCAACGAGCTAGCCGTGAGTCAATATCAAAATGGATGGTCAGGATGGCTCGACTAACATTTTTTTCCACAAATTTCGAGAGTTATGAGTGACGCCCCAGCCCGGGCTGATACCACGTCGAACAGGTGAATTACGCGCGACGGTCGTAAATTTTGTAGTGAGGGACAAAATGAGCGAGAGCTCACATATACGCGCGTGCAGCATATATACTCGGCGAAATAGCGTGATGTGATCCTGTTACTGCAAGTGATTAAATCACTGAGATTCATTCATCAAGGGAAGGGCTACAGCAGGAGAGAGCATACATTATCCCGAATAATGATATCGAAACCTCGTAGTAGACACAAAATTCTGAATGGAGATTATATTTTCTGCATTTTTCACCTCATGACTTATATTTGGGCCGAATTAACTTGTGGCTCTGTCGGGAATATAACTGTATCAAGAAAAAACGCGGTATAGGTGTGCCTGCACAGTGTATGCGTTCATTTCTTCGTCGATCCCACAACGGTCGATTGCTTCGGGGATCTTTGAGGCTTCGCGAGACGCACCCAGCCCTGACTTAACTCAATATATATAATATATGTATATATACAGCTACAAGTTTATTGACTCTGGGCCTGATTGGATTACCGAGAAAAGTGAGGTATTCGTAGGGGTATAGCGATAGATACTAATAGCGATGTATCGATATACATAGATAGATAGTAACTGGTTTCGAAGATACAGATAAAAGGATGCCCGCCGCATATATGTACGATTATAAGCTCCTCACTATTTTCTATTCTTTATTATTATATCGAAGCTTTTCACAGCCTCTTAAGTGATTGCTCTTCTCCTGCCAATTATGATCGGCACCCGCCCGTTCGAACTGCAATCATTTTATCCCTCCAACGAGTAATTACGATTTTCATGTAAATTGTACGTTTCCGGTGAATGAATGATCAAGTTAACGAAATGACATAATGAACCTTGATCTATTTTATACGTGGAAATAACTCGCTGTCATAGGCGAGAGACCTCTACGCCTATCTACGAGACGATATATCTCTCGCAATAATACCGTTATAGCGGTGCCTCGTCCTCTATTCCACTGTATGATGGTTCTCCGCATATACTTATAAAAAAGAAATAACTATTTTTTGGATGAATTCTAGACACATATATCGAGAATAGTACTCGAATCTCTCGGTGTATATCCAATGACGTGTAACATCGAACAGTATTAACAATTCAAGAGAAAACAAAATATTACTATTCGTTGCTAACGATATTTTTCAGAAAAATTATTTTTTACGCTAACGTAACACTTATATGTTCCGTCTCCTTTCTCTTCTATCGAATGGTACCAATAGTAGTCGAATGGGACTCGTAGAACTAGTGTGCGGTACCATCGCACATCTCCATTCTCATCGGAAAATTATATTAATAGTAAATTTAGTAAACCCCGGTGTGTATGAGTATTGCATGCCCTTCTGTCTGAATGGAATGCGAGCTCGGTTTCTTATTGGCCCCACTTTGTGATGTGAAATAAAATTGGGTAAATACCGCTTGGCTGGAAAGAACGGTAAACGCGTATTTCAAAGATACAAAATTTCAGCCACCACGCTTTTAGCTACCGAAAATTCTGTCTGGCTTTTTATAAACTTCCCAAGCAGAAGAAGAGACTTTGAAAACTCACCAACACTGCCGCCGCAATATCCGATGTTATGCAATTTGCATCTATACATTTATCCGATAATAATAATAATAATAACTATCGGAGAAATAAACTATTCGACACTCGAGTCTTGTAACGAATATTTAGAATTTGCGAGCGATAAAAGCGAGACACGTTCTGCCTAAAACTTTTTTCGTACACATACCCATTATATCGTCCTTGGTAAGTCGTTCTTGAAGATTTAGTTTGCCCCGCCTTAGCAAACTGGTTCTGGAATTGTCTGAAATATCAGATAACGTTTCATCGTATTCGAGAGAGAAAGAGAGATCTCGCGAGCCAAGAGGGCTCTTATCGTACTGGTACGTTACCTACAGAAAGAGATGTATACATGGGTATTCGAAAGCTCGCGCAAATGACAATACCCCTCTCTCCCCCCCCCCCCCCCCCCCCGTACACTACGACTCCGATATATATATACAAATATACATACTATATACTATATATGCTCGCAATAAAATTACCCTATAGCGGGACATTCGATAGCCCAGTAACTCGATCAGCAGAGCACGTACAAACCACTATTGTCCTGGCTAGGGTCGAAGCAATCGATTCTGAAATTTCTCGGTCCTTCGGTTAACGGGAAACTTGTGTTGAATGAATTTTACTAGCACTCTTTGCCCGTATAGTCTGGTTCTCAGTTGTTCAATGACTAGGGCAGTCAAACATCGATTACGAGCACTTATCACGGAATGTTCTCCGATAAATGAACAAATCTTGTTTCCCTTTTGTCTCACGATGATGCGCATTTGATACACCACCGACTGCGGTGAAAAGAATTGCGCAATCCGCCACATCATCACAGTATACTTTCTTTTTGCTTTGGTTTCGTTCATTGATTAATCGCGTTAATCGCTCAACCCCCCGATTCTGCCTTGCCAATGTTATGATATCAGAAATACCGCGTCTCACCTTGATAGCCGTAGGTCTGTTATAAAAACCGCTGTATAGTATACATCAGTCTGTTATTATTGCTTAATAATAGCCCATTCGCGAGCATATTACAATGGTGGCGCTGTTGATTAACTGCAATTGCCATTCACGATACTTCTAGCTGCCCATGATTGATTCTCAAAAACAAAAGAGACTCGTCAACCACTCGTGCAATTGTTACACTGTAAGAGGTGACAGGGTGTATAGTACAAAAAAAAGAGAACTTAAAATCGCATTTTTCTGTTACAGGTGATCGCTGAAGAACGTCGGAAACCCAATACCGTGCTGTCGTGAACCATCAAAGGTGCGGGAGGGGGGGGGGGGTTACATAAAGGTGGGGGTTAAATACGGTGTAAGGGTTTACGATGAGCTAGCAAAATGCGCTGGAGGATGAAGAGGCGCGAGCTGTCAGTATGGGCATGGCTCTGGCTGTGGTTCTTCGCGGCCACAGCCGGCTCGCCGTCTTCCGGTATTCGAACGACCGTAACGACCGAACAAACGTCGGTTAGCGCAGACCACTCGACGGCTATGATCACTTCGCCGATAAGTATGATAACGCCTTCGCCAAGAATCTCAGCCACAACGACAATTGTACCGGAAACATTGTTCGCGACTCTGTTGCATGACTTTCATTTCACCAATTCCCAGTACAATGTTTCCATTGCCGAGAATTCCATAGGAAAGACTTACGTATTGCCGGAGGAAAAAATGGGTATAGGTTTGTCGAATCTTGATCGGGACGTCGAGATAAAGTATCGTATAGTGGGTGGTGATCGTGAAAAGTTCTTCAAAGCCGAGGAGAGAACGGTAGGTGATTTTTGCTTTCTTCTGATACGGACACGAACCGGTAATGTTGATGTGCTTAATCGCGAGCGTAAAGATCGTTACGTGCTCGAGGTGCGGGCCACGGGCACTAGGCGCGCGGCCCGAAACAAGCTCGTCGTACTTGACGCCGAGACCAAGGTGATCGTTACGGTGCTGGACACGAATGACTTGAATCCACTGTTCTATCCGACCGAGTACAGGGAGACCGTTACGGAGGACACGCCTCTGCATCGCGGTATACTCAGGGTATCGGCCGAGGATGCGGATTTAGGTAGAAATGGCGAAATATATTATAGCTTTGCCGAGGAGACGGAACAATTTGCCGTGCATCCCGTGAGCGGTGTAATCACCCTCACGAGGCCGCTGAGATATGCCGAGAGGCCGATTTACGAATTGACCGTATTGGCGGAGGATCGCGGTGCTCTGTTTCGTCGTGCCGGCACGATCAGAGCAAGCACAGCTCGGGTCACGATCAGAGTACGTCAGGTGAATCTCTATGCGCCGGAGATTTATGTTAATCATCTGCCGGAGATATTGGAGAATTCTAACGCCGATATTTACGCAATAGTCAGGGTATTGGACAGAGACGAGGGTATGCACGGTCAGATAGCGAGTCTCGATATCGTAGGCGGTGATCCGGATGGTCATTTCAGGGTTAGGCCGGCCGGTCAACAGCCCGGTGAGTATAACATCGAGGTTCTACATCTGTTGGATCGCGAGACCGCGCGTCAGGGCTATAATCTTTCGTTGCGGGCCGTAGATCGCGGCATACCGCAGCGTTTCAGTCACAAAATCGTTTCGGTGCATCTTGCCGATATGAACGACAATGCGCCGGTTTTCAGTCACGAGGTTTACGACGTTAGAGTACCGGAAACAGCGCCGGTAAATACCCCCGTGATAAAGCTCAAAGTTACGGACGCCGACGAGGGCCGAAATGCCCTCGTTTCGCTTGAAATCGTCGGTGGCAATAAGGGCGGTGAATTTTACATAAATGCGAATACGGGAATGCTCTATACGGCTGTGCGGCTCGATGCCGAGAAAAAAGCGCTCTATACACTGACAGTTTCGGCGGTCGATCAGGGAAATGCCGGCACGAGAAAGCAATCATCGGCCAAAGTAAAGATAAACGTGATCGATACGAATGACAATGATCCGACTTTCGAGCAGGCTGAACAATTCGTTTGGCTCGATGAGAACGAACCGGCCGGTACTTCGGTAATCAAAGTAATCGCCAAAGATCGCGATTCCGGTGAGAATGCTTACATATCGTATTCCATCGATAATATCGAAAAGGTTCCCTTTGAGATTGATCCGTTTACCGGTATCGTGAGAACGAAGCTTGTAATCGATTATGAGAAAATGAAACGTGAATATTTGCTCGCGATAAGGGCAAGCGACTGGGGTCTTCCGTATCGTCGACAGACCGAGATGCAATTGCGCGTCAAGCTTCGCGACGTTAATGACAATCGTCCGCAATTCGAGAAGATCGATTGCAACGGTCACGTGCCACGTTACGTGCCGATCGGCTCGGTGATTATAACCGTATCGGCGATCGATTTCGACGCCGGTAACATTATAAGCTATAGAATCGTATCGGGCAACGAGGACAATTGTTTCAGTCTCGATTCGGCAAGTGGTATATTAACGGTTGCCTGTGATCTCGCTGACGTCAAAGTATCCGAGAGAATAATAAACGTCACGGCGACCGACGGTACGCACTTTGCCGATGTTAATCCCGTTCGCGTGAATCTCGTCAATGCCAAGAAAAATCTTGGCTCGCAGGTAAGAATACTCAACGACGATGGTGGCGCATTCGAGTGTCACGAGACCGGTGTTGCGAGACGCTTGACCGATGCCCTGACCGAGGCCGAGAATAACAATGCGCCGTCGCGAGACGACGAGTACGATCTCACGCCGCGTCGTTACGGTGGCAATGTTCACGCTCCCGAATTCATTGATTTTCCAAACGAGATAAGAGTCAATGAGTCGACGAAAATTGGCACCAATCTCGTGAGGATACGAGCTCGGGATCGTGATCTCGATTACAATGGTAAACTCGTTTATGGCATATCAGGCGGTGACGAGGATTCCGTATTTGGTATCGATCTCGAAACCGGTGATCTGACCGTGATAGGTTATCTCGATCGTGAAAAAGAGAGCGAGTATTTTTTAAACGTCAGCGTTTACGATCTTGGCAAGCCGCAAAAGTCAGCGTCGCGAATGTTGCCGATAACGATTCTCGATGTCAACGACAATGCACCCAAGTTCGAAAAACCATTGGCAAGTTTCAAGATATCGGAGAATGCTCTGAACGGCACCAATGTCTTCAGAGCTAATGCCAGTGACGCGGATCTCGGTGAAAATGCAAAAATCACGTATTACCTGGTCACGGAGACACGTGACTTCAAGGTCGATCCGATAACCGGTGTTCTCAGTGTGTTCGGTAAGCTCGATCGCGAGAGACAGGAAATATACGAATTGAGGATACGTGCGCGTGACAACGGTGGACGCGGAAGCGAGACACCGCCATTGTACTCCGACGCATTGGTCAGAGTCACGGTCGACGATGTCAATGACAATTCACCGAAATTCGCACTCGCGAGTTACACGGTAAAGATACGCGAAGACGTGCCGGTATGGAGCGTCGTGGCTGTCGTCGAGGCGATCGATCCGGACGAGGGTCCCGGCGGTGATGTCGAATATTTTCTCTCCGATGCGATGGACAGCGAGGGCTTCTTCAAGGTTGACCGTGTCTCCGGTACGATTAGAACTGCCCAACTCTTGGATTTTGAGGAACGTCAGGTGCACACGCTCGCGATAATCGCGAAAGATCGCGGCGAGCCGTCTCTCACGTCCGAGACAATGGTGATCGTCGAGATCGTCGATGTGAATGAGAATCTTCATGCTCCGATTTTCGAGGATTTCGTGATATCGGCGAGCGTGTTCGAGAATCAAGCGATCGGTACCCTCGTGACGACTGTGCGCGCCAAGGATCTCGATCCACCGGGAGGTGATTCGCGAATCGGTTACAGCATACGAGGCGGAGACGGCGTTGGACTCTTCAACATCGATGGCGAAGGTAAGAGATTTTTATTTATACAGGGTGGCCCAAAATTAGATGCGGAAAATGATAGGGCTAATAAAGGGCGTCGAGCTGAGTAAATTGATCCCAATAACATGTGGTCTGCGAAGTCGCGTTCGCGAGATACGGCCAATTAAAAAATCCCGCTAACCGCCGGCATGTAGGCAACCGAGTACAGTATTTTAATAACACAATCGGAACAAACGGCAAAACTGAATGATCAACAATCAAACTGAATGATAACGATCGACTGTCGACACAGTCTAGCATGGATGGATGATAACAGGCCATTTCCATCACTGTTGTTCCATCCATCCTTGTCGTTGTGTTTGGCGAAAATTCAATGCCAAGAGTGTTTTCGTTTGAAATTCGTAAATTTGAAAGTGTTATGTTCCGCATCAGCGTACGCGCGCGCTTGTCAACAAGACTCAGAACCGATGATTCCTGTGTACTCGGTTGCCTACATGCCAGCGGTTAGCGGGATTTTTTAATCGGCCGTATCTCGCGAACACGACTTCGCAGACCACATGTTATTGGGATCAATTTACTCAGCTCGACGCCCTTTATTAGCCCTATCATTTTCCGCATCTAATTTTGGGCCACCCTGTATGTTTTTGTATGAAAAATGTGAAGAATCGATTATTGGATACTCGAAAACATAGCAGCGGTCACTTTGGATATAATTCTTCGAGTTTTTGCCGATTGCAAATTTTCGGTATAGATACGAATAATTAACAAACACTTTTATCGATTTCGTTCGATCCTCATTGCCATTCCACGTATTTTTTTCCGCTCATTGTCATTCTTCTCGATTACTTATGCACATTTCTTCGAAGGAGGAGCATTTACCATTTGACTTTCAGGTACACGATAATTTGTTAAGCGTGTTATTGTTTCGAGTACTCGAGTATACTTTATCATATAATTATATGATAAATGCGATCAATGCAAAGTTTAAATATTCTGCATGTCATACAGTGCGAGTTCGTTGTACTTAAGGTAGTTCGGTCGAATTGAGGTTCACGTTTAACACCCTGTTTTTTTGCATTTAATCAAAAGAGTTGACCTTGCTCTACGTGTCTGCAAAATTTCAAATTAATTTACCGTGTAGTTTTTGCGTAATTAATAAATAAGTTAACATTGCTCTTATAGGGCATATAAGGCTCAGATGGCACGCCAACTATCGAAATTTCAGGTACACGAAAAATTTATCGTTTAAGGGCAAAAAAAAAACATACCACAATAATGGTTGATATCTATAAGAGATATTTACCAAAGATTTAAGTCGATTTACCGTACGGTTTTTTTTTATTTCAATAATTAATGCGAGTCCGCGGTCTCTGTCCTTGTCATACACCTAATCTGCTCGCTAGCAGAAGACTAGGGGAAAAAACATGTGAAAACCGAAGCTAATCCGCGTCTCACTTCAGATTCGATGAACGCCAGCAAAAGTGGTTCTGAACAACTGTCACATTTGAGTTGTTCGGCAAGATATACAATGTCAACTAGACGAGTTCCGAGTTCATTGCATACTGGCGTTGATTCAACTGTACTTGCCTCGAGACGAGCCTTTTTTCCCCCCCTGTTCTTCATTATACTGTTTTAAAGCATACAACAAAACTCGCGAATTCAATCTAGTAACTTTATGTGTAAGGTTAGATTAGCTCGCTCCCTAACGTAGAGAATGAGTCAAATTGAGTCTGTCATTATTCCGGGTATTAATTATTATTAACTTATTATTTACACCCTAAAAGAAGCTTGTGATATTTTTTTATGCAACAATTCAATTTATCATAGCTTTCATATGGTTAAATTGTACGTAAATAAATCTGAATTACGGATGAAATTTGACTTCAGCCAAACTCGACCGAACTACCTTAAACTCTCTAGACTGTAAAGTGGTATTCGTTACCATGGTTACCTCGACCGTTGTCGGGGAAACTCTTTCTTCGAGAGTCCGCGAAGCTGGCAGGACACACCCTCGGGTTCGTTCTCCTCGTATCCATAAAACGATAAATCGCTCGTTCGCGAGAGAGTCAATTAAGTCTGATGTGGCATGGCGAAGTGAGAGAGAGAGAGAGAGAGAGAGAGAGAGAGATCAGAGGTTCTCTTGCCGAGAACCAATAATAAAATCGGAGAGAATCGTTGTCCGGCAAAGCTCTTCCAGCTGGTACTTCCAGCAGAGCCAGACCTTGCTCCGCTGTGCGACGGTATCGATATACTTCAGTCGAGGATGTAGTACTTTAGCTACAAAGCCGCGTCAGCGATGAGAAGCGGTCTTCGGCGTGCACTCGATAAAGGCACAGAACTCTTGGTACATTCCTCCGACAGGACCATCACGCTGACTATACTCTCGACTTTAGTCTCCCTTTGCTCTTTATTTCGCCGAACCGTTTCTCTGAGCCTTACGACTGAATCGTTACCGGGAGAACCTTCCGCGTGTATATTTTTACGACAATCAGAGAACTTGCCATGCACTCGAAAGAAGAATATCTCTTCGGCAAGGATAAAACAATCGCCTCCAGCACTGTATTTGATTTCGTAAGTTGCGGAAATGAAAAAAAAAAAATACACGCACATTTTCCAAGCATTCGGTGCGAAAAATCTGGGCCCTCATGAAAATTATGTTCCATATTTTACTTTCATTCGGTGAATTTAATTTATTTGATTTTACTCTCGGCGCGTCTTGGCTTTGCACTGAAAAACAGCCCCGCATAAAAGTTATTCCACGATGACATATGTTTCATTCGTACCTCTCTTCTTTTTTTCTTTTCTCACGATTTATCTCTTTTTCTTTCCCTTCGCGCATACACATTTCTCGTCGGGCTAAAATCGCGCGTCACTTCGCTTAATGGCCAAGACTCGTCGCATAAATTCCGCAATATCGCATGAAAGTTTCGCAGAGCATAAGCAGGAAAGGTATACATACAAAAATGGAGAATTAAAGAAAGGGCTCGCGTTGTGAATGTTACAGTTGAGCCCACATATACAAAATGCTTTATAATGGATATGCCCGAATGGGTGGAAGGAGAATCACGTATTTTTCTGTCAATTAAACTGATGATTAACGATGCAATTCCGTTACGTTTTCACGTCCGCGGGCACCTATGTACGGCAATATGCACATGCACGTGAGCGAAAATATCATTTTTTTTTTAGCAATTAACGAAACATCGCGCTCATCGTTTGCGCCACACGGTGAATACTCGCGGGATCGGTTCACTTGCTTGCACTCGTTAACAAAATGGATTCAAATTCAAAACAAGTTGACAATTTTTCGTTACATAATTAATTTATTAGTTTTAATTACTATCGAAAATTTTCTCGTTTTTTTTTTTGCTACCGAACAAATCATTCAAACTTAATCGCCTTTTCAATCGCTTGAAGGGCTGTCGAGATTACGCGAATCTACGCACACGCTCACAAGAAGCGGACAAAAGTTTATTATGCCGAACAGAGTTACAGCAGACGAGATAAAAGAACGATTTCAATTTTCCATACTTCCGTGCACTCTCTCCCTCTCTCTCTCTCTCTCTCTCTCTCTCTCTTTTTCGTTCGTTCCCTGTCTCTCTCGCTCTTTTTCTCTGTCTCGCTCTAATGGTCATCGAGAAAATAACGGTACTTCGGACACACCGCCATGGCTATAAATTGTAACGGGGTGATGCCTCGATGGCACTTGTACATTTCCAGCGATAAAGCGTACGTGGGAGTAAAAGTGAGCAAGAGAAGAACTATAGAGAGTGGCGAGAGGATGAGATTTAAAACGGGACAGGATGAGGAAAAGGGTTAGTTTGAGGGAAGAGAGAAACGAGGGAGGTTGCGGGCGATGCGACGGCGGAAGAGCGCGCCCCTCGCGAAAGGGAGGCCGAAATATACAGCTAGATGGTCCTGGCGAACGCCACTGTCCACGATTCGGTCACGTCCGAGGGGTTTTCCATCGTTCACCGGAAACCCCGTAACGCGCCCATCACTGTATCGCCGCTATATGCTGGCTATAGCCTGCCAGCATCGCCGAACCATATATGATGGATATATAAAGTGCTAGCAAACACAGGGGCGTTACTCGCATCGCTTTATGGGCTGAGTCTTCTGGTGTTTACGCCCTTATGTTTGTCAACGGTCAATATATAAATATATATGTACTACACTCCATGACTAATTCGTGTACGTTGATTCGTATTCATCGTATATGTACACATGCGAGAGTACTCTGCGTCTCTTTCTCTCACTGTAACTCTCGCAGGTTCGCGAATATTGATCTTTCTGTCGAGGAAAAATAATACATTGTCAGTGTTGTGTGTGCATGCATATTCAGGGAAGTGGCCAGAACGTTAGGTTAAATGTAAATATTCATAAGTTTATACTATAGTATACATGCATGCATGTATCAATCATGCGCGCGCGTGTGTGTGTGTGTGTGTGTGTGTGTCAAGGTAGGGCGCGTGTATCTTTGACGTGACATGCAATAGTTTTGTTCTCTGTGAAGCATGCACCCGCACATTCGGCATTCCGATGGTGCTGCGATGTTCCTTTGACTTCCATCTCTGTATGAACTATTCGTTATTTCCGTGACACTCTCGTAAAGATCCGAGAGAGATCTACACGTATACAAAAAACGAGCAGGCTCCCGGCATTCATTAAAACGATAAAACTATATTTTACGAAATGTATATACGATGCATAAAAGTCTATTATGTTGAAGAACACAGGTTTTACTTTTCATTCGACGAATATGTAAAGTACATCTTTGCCGTCGCGGGGCTCTTGATGTGGGCGGGGGGGGGGGGGGGGGGGGGGGGGGGGGGCTCATGAAAGCGACATTGATCGCGTCAAGAAGTTTTCTCATATTCTCCGGCGATACTATAATCACAAGGACTCGGGACATTTCAATTTCTCGTCAAGGGTGGAAAATTGTTGTAGCTTTTTGCTTCATAAAAAAAATGTTTAATTTCAGAGAAAAACGAAATTTACGTGCCTTTTGCGAAGAAACGTTTTATATTTTATTTTTTTATACCTTTGAATTCTCGTACCTTTGGCGTTGAAAATGCTACTTTGTTTGATATTCTCGAGGACTGTCATTCTCCCTTTGCCTCTCCGCCTCTCTGCCCATTACGCCGCGCTTAAGCGCGGAAAAACGGAGCCAAAAATTCACGGAGACGTGGAAAACGGGTCAGCACCACGAAAGTGCGACAGCGTGTCGGTTAGGCTGTAGCTAGCCAGAAATGCTGAATAAAAACGGATAGGGTAAGCGTTACTGTTGTAGCCCATCCTTAACCGATAATTTTCGGCCCGAGAGAGAGAGAGAGAGAGAGAGAGAGAGAGAGAGAGAGAGATTGATACGATTGTGCCAAAAACTGTACTTGGCAGTGCCAAAAAACTATATCGCGTCGTCTGCTTAAGCGGCCAACAAATGTATCGCTTAACTCAGACGAAAAGTCGCAAGCCAAAGATGCAGCATACTGGCACACGCTATTCCCGATTCACCGGAGCTTCGCTATATATACATCCGTTTCTGTCGCGTTCTCCGAGTTCCCAGCTTGCGCGAGATTCTCTCGAATATCTCGTAAAATTGCAAAGCATACGTCGGGGATATATAGCGTGGCTAAGACAGTCGCGAATATGCCGCCGAGAATTACGAGAGAACTGCGCGCCGATTTCCGGAGGTAGAAATTTTTAGCGTTTGGAACGACGCTAACAATCGAGATAAATAGCATATTCTGAGCATAAAATCCAAAAGAGAGCTTTTCGCGAATACATGAAACGACTGAAAGAAGAATTGAGAAAAGTTTAATGATATCCGTTCAGTCATCATTCGTCCCTGAGAGATATTCGACGCTTTTTTTTCAACACCGGAAAGCTAAAAGACTCGTATGAATTTTCGACGAAGACACACCATTCGTGACTTATAATTAAGTGTGTCATGTACACGTTACGGTGCGACTCGATTTTTCGATGAGTCAACCAGGGTCGTAAATCCTGATCTGAAATAACGCAACACCGTGATGACGCGCACTGCCTACAACTTAAACTAATGAGGTGTAGGTAATTTTGTTGTGAAAAAATAACAAACAATTTAAAAACACTGATATATTGCTATTATTTACACTTGTTGTCTGATGAAAATTTAAAAATATTGAAAGAGTTATCACGCAACTTAAATGTATTCTTAAGATCGCGAGTAGACAAGTCTGACACGTAAAAGATAATCTTAAGATCGCGAGAGTGGACTTGTCTCTTTGAAAAATGGTGAATAACTAACGATATAAAAAAGGGTGATGATCTTAGAAGTCTTGAAAAAGCGTCCCCAACATTCATTAATACTGTGATGGGTGGAGAAATAGTATATTACACTACAAGGGCCGAAAGTTGGAAATTCCTGCACTGCGCGTGATGATGCCCGAGGCGAAGCCGAGGGGCATCATATCGCGCAGTTCAGGGCTTTCAATCTTCTGCCCGTGTGGTGTATACTATTTTTCTTCATGCCCGGTCGAAAGTACGCTGGCTAATTGAATTTTTATACCGATTTATACGTTTTAACAAGTGTTGATGCCTGCCCGACATTGCAGGCACGAGCGAAGCGAGTGCTGCTGGTCGGGGGCAGGCATCAAACACGGAAGAGAGTTAGGTTAGGTTTGTATAGCAAGATGGTTACTGGCGCCAATATTCAAGCTAAGAATGCTTTATTAACAAAGTTATGAAACATGAATATAGTCTTCTATTCTCAAAATTCTTGTTATAGGTACAACACATTTATATTATCTGTTGATTATAAAATAGTTATAGCAAAAATTTATCATATTATTCATCACAATGAGTTTTTTTGTTTTGTTTTAATCACAAATACTTGAACACAGTCATATTATTTATTATAAAATAGTTTTAGCGAAAACTTATATTATTTATCACAAAAATTGCTTATTGCATACTTTTGAGGTTATGAGCGTGCAGTTACTGCCGTCGTTCCCGTCTTCCCGATTCTGACTCGCGGCACAAGCCGGTGCGTGCGAGTAAGTTTTTGCTCCCGCTGTTACAGAGGGCGTACGTGTAGTTCTACCAATGCATGAAAGTTAGGCTTTCTGCTTCGATATCGATGCCGAAAGTACGTACTTTCGACCGAGGTATGAAGAAAACGAAATTTTGATTGGCCGAAATAGAATTGAGAAAGCGAGGTTTTTGCCATTGGTGCCCCCTCGGAAAAACCTTGCACGTGAGAGCTGTATTAAAATGTTTAGTGAAAAAGAGATAGACGTCGGCGACGAGCCGTCTGACCCTTCAATGGGTCAGTGGTTCAATCGGTCAAACAATAAACAATAAAAGACCTGACGAGACTCGACGCGCCTTGAAGAGGATTAGTGGAAAGACCCAATGGTCGGAAAATAATCGTCACAGCTGCAATCAATAAAGTAATTTAAAGGCTTGTCTTCTATACAAATTGAAGTCTGAGATTCTCATCGATAATCCGGCTAGACGATTTCAAAAATTTTGCTTGCAAATGTTCTCTCATATAAAGGCGTTTTTGAAGGAAGCAAAAGAATAGAATGAATAGAATGAAAAGCAAAACGATCGTTCGTGAAAACAAATACTACAAGAAATTATACGAATTCCGTTTGGGACGGAACAAAGTGTGTTTTCCCGTCCTGTTTTTTTTCTTTATACGAGCCTGTTCGATGCGTCACGGTGTACAAGAAAAATTGCATGAGCTTTAAAGTATAGAGTGGAAAAAAGTTTTCTCTTTGTATATCGACTGGTTTAAACCCCGTGGTTGATATATGTAATATTGCCGCGAGTAAAGTCTTGAAAGCTATCGCTCCTCTCGCTCCACCCCAATTGTTAACTCGTGTCAGCGAGCTAATATGGCCATAGCCTGAGCATATAAGTATATACCGAGCAATACCCACAGTTATATTCCGAGAAACTATGGTTATACATTTAAACATTCTTATATCGTGAATGAAATTTCGTACAGCCCGTGCTTGTACACGATCTCTCGGCGTCTGCGTGGGCAAACTATTGTGAAACGAAATTCCTATTAAAAAAAAAAATTTTTACTGTGAGGTAAAGACAGAGAGAGAGGGAGGGTAGGATTTGAAAAAAAATAGGTAGAGAGCGAGATTCAAAGGGAGATATATCTTGAGGAAGTGTGGAAACTCCGGCTCAGCGAGAGTGACGAGACCTCTTCGTCAAGACAGGCAGGAAGTGTATACGCGTCGCACAATCTCGCGTCTCTGGTGAGTCGGGAATCCGGGTACTTGTTTCAACCCTTAGCGAGAGAGAGAGAGAGAGAGAAGTTTACACGTTGCGTGTTGCGTGTCGTAAGGGAAAATTTACAGGCAAAAATCCAACTTATTTTTCTGCAATTATTTTGGTTACAAAATAAAATTACATTTGTGAATAAAGTATCTACCATAGAAGATATAAATCTTAGGGATAAGCACAATTTATTATCAGGAGAAAAACGTTGAATAACGGTTTCTATGATAAAATTATTACGAACATATACATTAAGAGAAGTAACAGTAAAAGTGAGCATAAATTAAATATTCTACAATCATCCGTATGAATATTTTTAGAATCATTATTGACAATTTTTTGTTGTAATCTCTGCTACCAACTTTGACGATTATGAAAAATCAAGGCAAACGTATTCGCGTGAATGTATATATTCTCAATGGACGTCTTACGAAAGATGTTGAAAATTGATGTTTAAGCTAATCAAGACCCAGAGATCTACAATTAACGAACTTTTCATTGCAATCAAAACTACTTAATTCTGGTAGTAGTTATACAGCCCGGGTCTCGGCGATGAAGAGTTTGTGGAAACTCTGATTCTCGGGGAATAATTTACAGTTCGCAATTCGGACATTCCTCGTGCCGGCTTTCAATTACAATGGAGACTACCGCGGAGCGAAGCAGTCACGACAAATGTTATAATTTCGTGTTATTTCTTACTTCAGTATAGAGTCGAGTTTCACCCGACGGGCAGGGCGACTATATACCGTACGATCTGCATAGTGCGAGGGGTGTATAGAATCCGACGAGAGTTAAATATTATTCAACGTTTAAACACACAAAAGATGGTGTTTAACGCTGCAGTGAACTGGCCAGAATAAGCAAAGACGTCTTGTTACAGTGCTTTTCCGTCCCCGTTTGCGTTAGATTTACGTATTAGCCCCAGTAATTAGTCGAATATTTGAATTTTTTTTTTCTTGCTTTTGATCCATCATATTAATTGGCTAATTGCTGCAATACATTTGTGACAATGCTATGTGTATCGTTTTAATTACGAAGTTACCGTCACTTCCACGTAATATAAAATGGACGAAATTATTCGAAACAAAAGAGAAGAGCACGCTCGCTTTAATCGTATCTTATTATATAGCTTGTTATTCTCAACGAATGCATATAAGTTTTGTCATCGGATTTTCTTGTCACATGATATTATATTGTTACGATATCAATTTCCTCCTATCAATTTTGAATACAAAACAAGAAGCCCGTGATATCGAGGGGGGGGGGGGGGGGGGGGGGGGGGGGAACTCGAAGTTAATCTCGACTGACCCCGAGGTACTACGTGAAAAATCGACATTATTGCTTTGACGGCTATCCTATAGTGTTTAAATGTACGATAATAAAGTTGGTCTTATGCTATGCAGCAACAGCAATCGAAAAATCCCAACGATACGGCGCCAAGACGCGTCGAAAAATAATTCGAGAGGTGTTGACTCACGCAGCGAAATGTGTGCATTTATATAATGTTGAATGCAAGTGTTGGTGTGTGTCACCCGATATATTTTAGAGTCCGTGCACGCCCAAGACTAAACATAAACGTTCGAGCTTTGAAACTTCCACTGCTGCGACCAAAGACCTTTATATTTCTACACGTGCGCGCAACAAGAGAGCTGCATGTAATGCGCTCGCTTGGAGAAAGAGATGCACACGCGAGACCATCCAGTGAGAAATTTTTCTCGCCCTTTTCTTGCCAGCTGTTTTTTTTTTTCTCCTTGCAATAATTTGTACAGAAGCCGACGAAATATTTCATGTTAGAATTATTTTTGAAAGTCGTCGCAAGTGACGACGAAATTTTTGCATAATTTGTTTTGTATTTCAACTTTTTTTTCAACACGCGCGTTGGGTTCCCCCTTGAAAAATGTAGACTTTTTTTTGCTCAGAAACATTTGCGAAATTTTTAAGATTTTCACAAGATACTTTCCAGCATCCGCACTTTTCGGATATTTATGCATATTTCGTTCTGAAATTCAAACTCTTTCCTAACGAAAATTCTAATAAATATATGCAGCAAATGCCATTGAACGCGAGGCTTTTCCTCTTGTGTTATACATATGCGCGATCCGATGTTTTTTACGATGAAAGTCTCGCGAAACGTGAGGGCAGGGCCGTTCTTAGCTAAATGAATGTTTCGCAAAAAAAGGAAGGGTGGCTGTTTGCGTGAATTATTCGAAAATCGTGAATTCGAGGGCACGAGCCGTGATCGCCAGCTGGCATACACGCATCCACGTTCGTGCGCGTACATATAATATGTCCTGTGTGACTCGCGCGGGTATACCGAAAACGCAGTTTCGCTGTTAGCATACAATTACCAGTCACGTAATGCGTTATTGCTCCGCGCAAGATTCCGCTACAGAATTGTCCTGTAAAACACGTTTTCGACTCTCTGTGGTCCGCGTTGACGTTATAAAATATACGTCTGTCGTGCGAACTTTTCGTTTGAACCTCTCTCTCTCTCTCTCTCTCTCTCTTTCTCGCGGTTGCATCGAGACAACATGCACTCGCGATACGCATACAAATTCGATCCACGAATTCTTAATAACGCGGGAAGCATTTATCGTTAAATCCAACGGTATACTATATATATATACGTACGTATAGAGACTTAAACATTCGTATGCGTATAAACATGTAGCACTTCGATACGTAAAACACTTTTCATGCGTTTTGTCCGCCGCGGTATGCTTGGGGAATCGAATTTCGTCTTTGAGAGCCGCGGTTGTTCCACCTCCGGGTAAGATTTATCCGACGGATAAACAGTGTAAAAGTATAGGGTTATCTGTCAGATAAATTTCACCCGAAAGTGGAACAATCGGCCCTGAATCGTTATTCTCAAAATTTTTTGTCTTTCACTTTAAAACGATGTACCCATATTAGTCTTTATGTGAATGCTCGGCCTCTCGCGCGCACGCGCACGCATAAACACATACACACATGCACCCATACATTTCGGTTAAAATAAATTTTACTTGACAAATTTATTTGATAGAAATTTACTCGATAAAAAATACAGAGTTGAAAATCTCTTCTCTTGTGGGAGTAGTTGATGCTCACGCTTGTGACGTCACTTCCGACGCCCTCACCATTTCTCTCTCTCTCTCTCTCTCTCTCTCTCTATCTCTCTGTTTCTCGCTCTCTCTACCGCTCTGTCACTTTCTTGTTTCGCCTCGTTGTTCCATTTGTACTGCCCTCGGGGGCCACTGTGACAGTTGAAAACCGCCACCTCTCTCACCTTCTGCTCTTGCCCGGGCTTTATTTTTTGCACCAAACTCTTGATGCAGTAGGTATACATACAACAATGTTTAACGATAACTCCATTGCAACTATAGTGATTGTTAGGAAAAAAAAGGATCTAATCAACGTGACTCTCGGTGTCGCAAATATTTTGGTTACAGCATATGCCTGTATACCCAGAGAACAGATTTAGTCGATTCAAATAAATGTGTCCCATTCATTTGTATACTGGCCTAGTAGGCCGCGGTATTTAACAAATTATTAATATACGATATATACCTTTTGATTTGGCAGATTATAAATTTTAAAATACACCGGACTGAAATTAACATTTGACCTAGAGATGCGCAATCGAAGAGTTAAATAAACTTTTATTTAGTTCAAACGAAATTTAGTTGCATCAAATGAATTACTTCTTTCACTGTACCGCTAGGTTAAGAAACTTGAAGTACTCTTGGAAGATTGAGCTCTGGGTAAGATATTGCTCTGTGTGCGGAATATTCGTTTTTTTTTAAGATATCGATAAAGTTACGAATGCAGGATAGAAAAATATAAAAAAAAAGTTAAAAGGGTTAAAGGTAAGAATACATCCCGAAATGTCATTGTCTCGAAGAGGATATATCAGACCATGATAAGAGAGAGAGAGAGAGAGAGAGAGAGAGAGAGAGAGAGAGAGAGAGAGAGAGAGAGAGAGAGAGAGAGAGAGAGAGAGAGAGAGAGAGTCTATCTACTTTCCATCACTGAAGCCCGACAGCACTCAATTTAGCTACTTCCTCGCGTCTCCTATTATAGCTCAGCTTTTCCATACCGAGCCCAAGTGCTGGAACACCTATAAGATCCCCGATCCCCGATCGATTCAGAAAATCCTCAGTACAAGACGTCAAGTCACATCAGATGCAAATGCATGAATGCCTTTCTCGATAAAAAAAAACATCTCGGCGCAGTTTTTCGGCGATGCACGAGGAAAAACCGTTCGTGCGTATTGACGTTTTAAAGATTATATAGCTACACACACACACACACACACACATATATATTTATAGATCAAAGATACAGCGAAAAATAGTACCAAAGACTTTCGGTTTTTTCGTTACGACGATTACTCGAACCGACGAAAAAACACGACGTCTGTGCAAAATACTGAGATTCTCAAAGCTCCAAAAACTGTAACGCCCTATCGGTCGTGATCTACTGCTATTATACCCACCTCGCATAATCATCTCTCCTTGAGGTTGCCTGCACTTAATTCTCGCCCTTTTCATTCACGAAGCCGTCGTCCTTCTATCTCACATACAGGCATGTGCCGAGGATACATGTATGTATATATACGTGTATAGCGAGGCTTGCGATTAGCTTCAAAAGCGATTAACCTGAATTCACTGATGCAGACCGCAGTACCCGAGACGAGCATGAGGTATACAGAGTATAGATATGTGCATATATATGTATATGTATCTGCGATCAACCGTTTTACACACGAAACGATTAAGTCTAGACCCTCCCAGTGTGGCAGTGTAGATAATGATCCTGAAGGGGCTAGGCGGTCGAGCCTTTGAAGGAGCTCTCTCGTACCTTGAGATGACGAACCGCGCGCTCCTATCCTGATTATACTGAGATTGGATACTTAGACATATTAAATACTTGAAAATCCAAATATTAATCAGCAATGCTTCAATTAAACTGGATACTTCTGTCAAAATAATTAATATTCATATTTGCATCTGCTCTTTCATTGGGACACACCACAGCCCACTGAACCTAACTACACTGGCAGTGGTTCACATTCAGAAACACTCACTGAATCGAACCGCCATGACAGTGCGTTCTGCGTCACTAGCCAATCAGCGCACAGTACAAGCTGTTTAAGCGCGAGACAAAAATTTGTTGTTTTTAAGTTGAAAAAAAAAAAGTATTTACACGTAATAATTATCATTTCTGTCTTAATGAAAAATTTTAATAGATTTCAAAGAATGATTTCATGTAATAAAAAAAAATATATTTTCTATTTATGTTACAACCCCATTCAGATAATATAAGAGAGTCAAATGAAATTTCCCGACGCCTAAAATAACGCGACGATTAGTGCGGCGTCAGCGAACTTTCTTCCCGCCACCGATACACTCATCTCTCACTGTAAGATGATAATTCGATGACGTATTGCTTATTACTGCGCGTTCGAGCCTGAGAGGTCGCCTACTCTCTTACATTCGTATGCGAGATGCGAGAAAGACATAATAGAGCGTCATATGGCTCGCCGTTCAAAGCCTAAAATTTCATAGCCGCGGTGTGTAGGTAGAAATCGAATCCGGTCTCGGCCCACATCCGGCGAGTCGCGCGCGCGCGGGCTCGAAGACTCACGGAAGTCGACTCTGTGTACACACTCTACCGCGGTGAAGTATATCGGGAAAGACGAAGACACGAAGCTATCCGGGCAGGAAAGAAACTCTTGCTGCGGCGCTTCTACAAGTATTGTGTGGAATATACTGCGGGCGGTAGAAACAGAGAAAAAGACAGAGAGATAGATGGCGAGAGAGTAATCTCGTCGAGCCTCGATGCGCGCAATGAATTTTTTTTCTTTACTATAACTTGTACCCGGATCCGATGCCACGCATAAACGCATATACGTATATACAAGCATGTATATCCGTGCTTCGAGGAATCGATCGGGTGGGAAACCGGTTTTCACGAGCCACGAATTGGCCGCCGTGCGCCGTGCCGGGTGGATTACGCAAGCTGGGGATATACTTCTTGAACGCGATATCCCGAAGAACGGGGAAGCTCGAAAGAAGACGAATAAGCATAGATGCATATAATACCTTCGATGCATATACTTCATAGACTCATCTTTTTCTACAGACTTCTTATTTTTTTTTTTTTTTCATAACTTTCGCCATGTGACCATTCTTCGCTGATATCGTCATAGATATACGACCGTAAGATCCACGATACGCTGTAAAGGATTATCTTCATGAAGTAAATTCGCCATTATCGTACGATATTTCGATACGTCACGCTTCAAATGGGCACGATATAGCGAGAGAGAAACTTATATATAGAATCAGAGTCGTTACCGCTTCAGCTTCCTCGCATTTGCCGCATGAACGAGTGAGAAAAGTCCGCAATGTACACTCACGTATACAAAGATTTACGTGTGTGTGTGTGTGTGTGTGTGTGTCTCTATATATTTGTATAACTATATATAGTTCATACTTCGTTGTTCGGAGGAAGTATACATGGCGAAATTCTCGTGGGCTCTTTATATTTCTCTCACTAGGCTGTATATCATCTGCATATGATAGCGTGAACTGTGGGACGGTTCCCTGCCGTGAAAGCCATTCGTTTCAATGCGTACACCATTCACACAGCTCGCGCGGAACTAAAAGCTTCGGTAACCCAGGTATCGCCTCTAGCTTTTGCCCGAGCACGACCCCCCGAGCTTCGAATGCGCGCCCTATGGCGGGATTTCTTTTTTTTTTTTTTTTTTTTTTTCTTTACTTTTTTTTTACGCGAGTCCTCCCGCACTGTGCTTGGCTCTTGTTGGCATATCGCTTTCATATATAACATATTATGCATATAATATGTCGATGAGAAGCCGAGCAAGTGAAACGGAGTATTGGCAAGGAAATCCAATATTTTTCAATTTTCAGACTTCACCTGTCTTATCTATGCGACATATATTTATGAGGTGCACAAAGGAAAAAGTGTATCTTCATGATATATGTAACTCGATCAATCTATATATATATATATATATATATATATATATATATATATATATATATATATATTTCTCCTGAGTACTCCAGTGTTGAAAACAAGAAATCAGGTCGCGTTCTCTCTCGTGACCTCATGAAGAACTCGATGACTTTTTGATGACGTTTTCCTCGGAGAGAGAAAGAAAACATCTCGGATTTCGAGTAGAAGATAAACGACAAAAAAAAATCTCCATCAATCATTCCTCTTGGAATTTTGAAAAGACATTTTCTCCGAAAAATAATTGCAAAGCAAACAATTTGACGTGTTCTTTTTTTAACCTTTTTATACAGGGTATATCAAATTAGTGGTTATTGTCGAGCTATTTTGAAACTAATGGACGGTCCGATATCTCGTTATTGCCCACAGTTTTGTTGAATACTCCGAATCTGCGTATGTTTTATGACGAAATACTGGATATTTTGATAGTTGGAGGTCGGAAATGCATCATCACGTTGCGACATTTCCCAATTTTTACGATTATTATGCATTTTTTTTTTATCGCTCACTTTCGTATTTGCACGATTGGTCAATTTTCCGAGCATTTTCCCCACCGGACATCGACTGCACAATAAGCAATTGCAAACGGGATATGAACCAATATATACACTCGCACCAAGGATATCTCGTCGTGTGCATCAGTGCCCTATGTGGATGCACATATATCTTTAAATATATACAGATACGCCATGCTCAACGGCTCGAAAAGGCTGAAAATGAATAATATATTCCACTTTTATTATTATTCTCGATCATATACATATTTGCGCATTATTATCGATATAAAAATATTAATCAAAATTTTCCGATCGGGACGAAATATCGGGGTACGTGTTATGTAAAATGTCGTATGGCAAATATTACTTCAGGGATTTTCAATGCTTCAACCATTATACGATATTACTTTCGTACACACAGTATATATATACACACGGAGTATATCATACAATTATTTCACGAATAAAATCAATAACGTCTCCAGAATGAATATTAAAATCGTTAGAAATAAATTCGTTTTATTCGTACGTATATCGTACTCTGTCCTCTTTTTATTAAATTCATTAAATCAACTTCCTATATCTGTGTCCAAGACGGGACTTAGTTACTTTAACGAAGAGCGAATGAAAATTACGGTATCACGAACATTAGGCATTTTAGCGTATATATATATATATATATATTTATATAAACACGGCCCTGTTGGCCACACTAGTTGGAGCCACAAACTATTCGACGTGGGTCTGTACGAAGTCTCCACGATCCTCGCACACCCTAAAACTTTGTGGTAACTGTGATTGTTCCTTGGTGACACGCCCAAGAGTCAAAACCGTGAGTAACGTCGGAAAAGCATACATATACACCTATCTGTATACACGACTTTCGGGTATTACCACAGCGGAATTTTCGGGTGAGTACTTTGAGTCATTAATTAGCCTGACACCGATGTCTTGGAGCTCCGAGTATACAACATTCCCGGAGCTCCGGGAACAACTCAATAGAGAAAACTCTTCTATAGGCCCCATTCGTAAAATTATTATTCCTAATACGAAACTCTTTCGCATTCACGTAGATAGAAATTTTCAGAAATGAGCGACTCTCGTTACTTTGAAAAAAGCCTTTTGATCTATTTTGTTTATAACTTTTTTATTATTAATTATTTTATGAAAGTGACCTACAGTATTTTTAACCGTATTTAGGTGTTTACTCTATTTCATAATGTAAATGGTTATAGTACCAGCGGTGTAGCATGAAAAAAAATCATGAAAATTAATTGTAGCGAACAAAAGTAGCGATCGCTACTCGCTACATTCAGTTTTAAACATGTATATACGATTACAAATACTGTAGGTGAATGTTGTAAAATAATTTATAATAAACAACTCGTGAACAAAATTTAAAAAAAGAACTTTTTTAAATGTAGCGAGAAATGCCCATATATCTCTGGGAATTTGGCGCTAATACACGGATAATGCGATTTTAATGAACACGCACAGTGTATATGTGTTGTAAGCACTGTAATGATAACAAAATCATCGCGGTCAAAACGCACGAGCGTGTGTTATGCACGATTCTTTCTCGCTGACGTCAAAACCGCTAGTTTGGTATCCACGGGTCAGGGAGGAAAAGGGTTGATTATATTTCCCGTTCGATATATATGTGCTATTTCGGTTAAGGCACACGGATTGCAATTTCACTGGCAAAATCGAAGCGAAATAGCCTGGCCATACCCTTGTGCAAACGTTCTCGAATCGATCATCGAATAGTATCTCACCATCTATATCTCTTCACGGTATGAAGTACTCTTAATGACGTACTCGTCCATCGGGCAAATGACAAATAGCGCATTAACTACTGCGGCTGCGAGCACAGAGCAAAACACACTGTGAGATAAATGCACAGCACACATTTCACGTCTCCTCTCTCTATCTCTCTCTCTCTCTCTCTCTCTCTCTCTCTCTCTCTCTCTCTCTCCCCCCATCTCACGACTGCTACTGATGCAACTCCAAATTTCATCGCAAATTGTTTTCAGAACAAACTTTAGAATTGAAATAATCAGGTCATCGCATCGTTTCGATCCAGACAGATGGCGTTGCGGGTCGATCGGAATTATTGCCTGCGCGCGCCCTCTGATATGGGACAGGTATTGCAATGACGAATGTATGCGTCGATCGAGGATACCGAAACTCCATTGGCGCTTCGGTATTTGCAATGATATGAGGATCGTCGAAGTTCGATCTCTGTATCAGCGAAGCTGCTTCGAGGATAGGTGAGAGCGAGTGAGATAGAGAGATATAGATAGAGATCGGTGAAATACGCGGAAATGCCAAGGATCGTTCTCGTACTTCGTCGTCACCAGCTTGCCCGGCGGATAGTCTCGCGATTCAGCCGAGAGATCAAGCGTGCACAGGATAGAGATTAGAGAGAGAGAGAGAGAGAGAGAGAGAGAGAGAGAGAGAGAGAGAGAGAGAGAGAGAGAGAGAGAGAGAGAGAGAGAGAGAGACATGCTGCTGATGTGTCTCGTCGATCGGGCATCGATGTGTTCACGTCGTATCCGGGTTCTATCCGGGTTCTCGCGCAAGTACCGCGTTTCAATTGAATTTTCAACCCGCCTTCGTGTATATCTATACGCGAGCGAGAAAGATCGAGAAAGTGGAGTGGGAGCGATTTAACGAGACGGTAGCGCGCGGCGCGGCAATTGCAACGGCAAGAGAGCGCGCTTATCCGTCGCCTCATCGCGAGATATTAACGCTTCCTGGATATTTTCGTTCAATCCGAGACGTTCGCGTTCACCAGCAATCGTCATCATCGTCGCCATCGTCGTTGCAGATAGTTCAGTGATCGCACGCCCATTTCTTTATATACATATATGTTGATGTATACACGTAAGTATACGCAACTATTGCATTGCTTTCATCCACATGCACACCTGTATATGTATACTAGTTTTCTCCGCGCCGACTCAATATCGGTTTCATTTGATCGTGAAAAGCGCAGAACTTTAATAGAATGCCGATAACGAGATACCGACGCTAGCTCACCACTCTTTTTCTATATTTCTGCTCTTCCATATATAAAATAGTATACTATAGCTGAAAAGTCAACTCGATATCCGCTAGCGTTTTTCAAGCTACGCTCATCGTATATATTATATTTATATACTCTATGCGCTTCACCATTGCCATAGCTTTGGAGAAAAAAAAGAAGTAAAAGAAAAGTTCCTTTCTTTCCATTTTCGCGAATGTAAATACGAAAGCTTCGTATAAAAAAAAAAAAAAACTATTGGAAAAGAGCCGAAGGAACCTATTAATCACAAAGATGAAGCTTCGATGATATTTGTCGAAGTCGTCTCGTCTTCTCGATCGGTTGAAGGCATAGCACTTCCTACCCTTTTTTTCATTATTTTCTGCTTTTTTTTTAATGGATATTACTGAAGATTTCATGCACAAATTCGCCGTCTTGCACTACTTAAAGATAGCATGAGGAGTCCTTGTGGAAAATTGTCCAATCTTATATCTACTCATCTCGTATGGAAAGACAGGGGGAATAAAAATATTTTTTCTCTTTTATTCCCATGGCTTCGGATAAAGCATGATGTCCAATTTATCTTGAGCTTCACGAGATACGATACTACGCCCGCATTGAATTTCAGAATAGAGAGAGAGAGAGAGAAAGAAAGAGAGAGAGAGAGAGAGAGAGAGAGAGAGAGAGAGAGAGAGAGAGAGAGAGACAAAGAGACAGATGGAGAGAACGGTTAGCTATACCTAGGTTCTCGTACCAGGTTCCACTGAATTCTGGGGTGCATCGATGCGACCAAGCAACTGCTGCATACGCACCAAGCGGGTTGATACGCCCATCCAACTAGGGGTTGCACACACGGTAAACCATCTTATATAGCATAGATGTACGTACTGTAATGCATCCTCTATTCTCTTCCAGACTATATCGATCAATATATATATATGAGAGTAAAACCAAACGTGTAAACGTAATACACAGCACGTTCATGTTCGGCTCTCTATACATGCCTTCTATAATATATGTATGTATATAGTTTAAACTCTGCGATTCTCGATAGACCAGTATTGTCTTGTTGTGAGTCCAATGCGTGTTTCTGTGCATCCCACTGAGATCTCCCGTTTGCATCGTGCATGCGTCTACACTATATACGTCCAGGTGAATAACGCAGCGGCCCGCGCGACTTCTGTGGCCGAGTGAACGCACAGAAATTGCATTCGAACGAGTCACCACGCATTTTGGTGATGTTCATGGCAGTTAGAATTCGTATTGTTTCGAACAGCTGCAAATGCACAACCCGATAAAATTTTGCATAGGACCTTCGAATTTCATTCAGAAAACCCTGTCAAAAACCGTTCTATTGCCGTCCGACGCATCCTGATTATCATAATTATCGGATCGAACAGCAATTAGACCATTCACCAAAGTACGGATTTGTTCGATTCGCGCAGCTCCCAAGGTCTTTGCCAACCAAACGTTTTTACAAATTTTTTGGAATTTTTCAATGATCAATTTTGAACGATCATTCGAGAAACCTGCCTTCATCGTTCGTGGTGAAAATAGGGTAATATCGTCATTGTTTGTTATAAAATGATAGCGATGGGCTGTTTGAGAAAAGAGAGGAAGAACCCGTGCTCAGTTATTTATTAAAACGATGTTTTGGTATAGCTACATTCTCACAGCGGGTTGCGTGAGAAATTGTCTGGTGAAAGGTGTAAGCAAAAGAAGAAGAGAGAAAGAGAGAGAGAGAGAGAGAGAGAGAGAGAGAGCTTAATATTTTCGGGAGTGAAAAGCTCCGGGAAGGCAAGAAGACTGAGGATCCCAATAAATATTTTAAAGCTCCGCCGAGCCTCTCGCGTATATCGACTGGAGCATCAGGGGCTAGAATGCTGAATTTTTTTTATTCATTGAACGTTTACTCTGTCTTCTGCGTCTTACCCCATATGAAACAACCACTCAATTCTCCACTTACTCTCTAATGCTGTGTATACCTATGGGTGCATTGAAATTTTTATAACTTCCAGGCATAAAAAATGTCTTCTACCGAAAGCTCATTAACCTTACTGCCGAATAGTTGAACGCGAAATATATAGAATCATCGAGATCATTCTATATCCGTGGATAACAATTTTGGCAAATTTACAATCAGGTTTTCCATTTTTATCAGTGTTTGCACTATCGTCGAAAAAATGGTTTTATTTGAGCTTAATTATACGATTCGCGTGTGCTGGTAAATATTGACGTTATATATATGTAGCTGTAGGTTCAATCGAGGGCGGCTTCGTGCCAACAAAACGAATTCATGCGCTCAATTTTGCACCGTGTGCCGATCTATTTTTCCGGCCTCTCTTTCTCTCTCTCTCTCTCTTTCTCTCTATCTCTTTCCCTACCTCTATCTCTCTAGCATCGCAGTTACTTTTCTCTGGGCATAGAAGAGAGAACACACGATACGTCAGAGTATACAAAACCGGAAGGACTCGTCGATTGCCAGTGAGGGAGTGGAAAATAAAAGCAAAAAATGTTTTAAAAAAAGCACACGACATGGCATAACTGCGTTGGTCAAACGACCATTCAGGACCCTCCCTTGCAACTCTGTCTCTCTCTCTCTCTCTCTCTCTCTCTCTCTCTCTCTATTCCGATTAAATTCACGTTGACGAACGATTGCCACCGGTTTTCGCGATTCGTACTAATGTCTCACGATCGGCCTTATACCGCGGTCGTAACCGTCTGCCCGCTCGTCCATTTCCAACCCAGAACGCTCATTCGTTTTGCGCGCTCGTTGCGATTGCCACTGCGATTTATCGGTTGAGAACCGGATGGATACAAAATAAATAGGTGAAACGAAAAAAAAAAAAGAGAAACGTTTTCGCGTCATTCTGTAATCCATTTATCCGAGGCTTGGGCGAATCGCGAAAATTTTTAACGTGAACCCCTTTGATGAGCCTTCCGGTATGGAGGACCAAAATTTCGACTCGGGGAGTTAATAAATTCTGTATGTGTTTAAAACATAAGCCATGCATAAGTTGAAAATCTTTTGTTTTTTGGATGAAAACCGTCTGTCGAGTGAATGATAAAATCCTTATTCTCAATCGTTCTCCGGTGGCCCATATATGTGTGATTACATTTTTCCGTGATAAGTTTCCTTGGAAATCTCTTCAACGAGTGTGAATATACACGTTCCTTGTTTTTATCCCGTGGAAAATAGCAGTAACGGGCGCTGTGTGTGAGTAACAAGTTAGTTGAGCGTCAACCTGGAGCATGTGCGTCGACAGTTGGTAACTCCCGTGGAAACTTGGAGGCAGAGAGTAAAGCTCTCGGCGGTCTGGTAATTAGTCGAGAAAATAACAGACTTTTCCGGCGTGTGTTCTATGCTCTACTCCGTTGGATGGTTTCCCGTCGTCTTTGACAAACACTCGTCAGAGTTTTCCCTCCTCGTCGTATTTTCCTTTCTTTTCCATTATACGTCACGTAATCCACGTTTGTATATCGTCCTCGTCACGAGGAATCGAGATGTGCTTCCAAGGATTTACTTTCGCCATACTTCATATACTCGATCTCATGGGAAATCAAAATGCTCAATGAAGCCCTTCTGTCGTTAAGTTATAGACGATGATTTTGTGGAGCGTCGGTTCCAAAACTGCCGCACGTCATAGTGGACCTTGAGTACGATGTTTTGCTTCCATTCCCTATTTCCTCGCCTTATAAGTGCCGTATGCACATATAACCGTACCACGCATATACATTCACTTCTTCCATTCGTTTTTTCGGTGCTTTAGGAGAGAGTTTTATTAGCTGAATCGGGTCGTATTTACCCAGAGTTTTAATTAATTTACTGCGTTTTTTTTTAACGGCGTGGGCCTCGCGAGTTTAATTTGCATCCTCATTAAAGCACCGCGCAGCCACGAAGGCCCACGTTTTACTTGCGCTATGTTCGCTCACCGCTACAGCCCCGATTTCTCCGCTATCACCCTTGGAAAAAGAAAATACCGAAAAGCGAGAAAACTTGCGAAGCGGTTATCTCGGTGTTGGCGGAGCTTCGGCACGAGTGCGGCGAAAACTCTGCATGTATTAACAAGGCTGGCACATCTCCGCCTTGTTTCAAAGCCAATTTCAACTTGTTTCCAAGACCTTACCGGCAGCGTATGCAGTTACTGTACGAGTCTCAGTTGTTCTCGCGCTTTTTCCCCCCTTTAGGACATCCATTCTCTCTCTCTCTCCCTCTCCCTCTCGCGTTAATATCATCCCTCGTGGGATCCTGGCTGCGTAGCTTTCTCACTGTGCTTCTTTTTTCTCGCAAAAATTCACCACGAATTTCGAGATATTATATCCGTTACAAAAGTTCCGTGTTTGTATGTATATATGCCACATATATACCCGAGCCAGTTTCCACGTTATTCCCGAGATTCTATAAATAAT
Source organism: Rhorus exstirpatorius (assembly GCA_963564615.1). Lineage (NCBI taxonomy): Eukaryota > Metazoa > Arthropoda > Insecta > Hymenoptera > Ichneumonidae > Rhorus > Rhorus exstirpatorius. The sequence goes on along the minus strand of OY751313.1, from coordinate 65,358,456 downwards.
TTCTATTTGGATTATTTTTCTCTATGCGGTCATCGAGACTATTTATTCGAAGTTCACATGAGCCTCGCCTTATGAGTAGATCCTGTACGTCGAGTATATTGGCACATGATTTTCACGACATTAATGCTATAATTTTCGACGAGAAATAATAAAAAAAATTTTCATTTATTCAATTATTATTTGTACAATTTGAAAAAATGATCATACTCACCATATATTAAAAATTCATTTTGGAACTATTTAATATTTAAGGAGGTACGACTAGTTCTTTGGAGTCAAAAAAAAGTCTAAATTTATTTTACCCACAGTTGTTCTGATTTATGTTTATTTGCGTTGATTATTCATATTATCGATTATAATGTGAAAAATTTTGTGGTAAATGATTAATTTATTGCGCATGAACTAATAAAAACTGAAAAATTAGATTGTCAACGACTCGATAGTAGTCTCCATCATAATAATAATGACATGTCTACCACAAAAACGGACTGAAAAACATTTTTTTAAATCAGCCGAAAACCTATTAAAATAGACTTGAATTACCTCAGTGGAATTAATACGATCGGTAGAATGATAATTATACATATAATTGATACGTGATAAATAATAAAACTCCATAAATAACATGATGGAATTTGAAGTAAACACTTGGCAACGTCGCATTGGCGATGCTATGAGTTGGTATACGTGACCAACGAAGATGACTCTATCCTCGTTGCTAATATCAAAACAAAGCTAGGTTATGTTCGCCGAAATCCATCAGCTGTTACTCGCGACGTTGCTAAGTCTGTGGGTGCTATTTGATCGTTCTGACCATTTACAGCCGGAAATTGAAACTTTTTTATGATGTAGTGCCAGAACTACACGGTGAAGAGTAATTTTTCAATTTTTTACAATATCTATTATATCTGATCTATCAAGTTTCAGTTTTTCAACGGGTGTAGTTGGATACGTGAGCAGCAAAACCGTGATCACAGCACTTCCGATTAACCGTCTCCATAAGACGACGTGCTTTAGTAACTCAAACTGCTCGACTTTGCAATTTTATTACGAATAAACTAAACGGTCAATATAGCTCAAATTTTGGCAATAGGCGCATAAAGTATTCGGCAAAAACATATAAAAAATTCAAGTCCGTCAGTTGGATTCTTCATACTAGTCGTACCTCCTTAATCGAAAATTTCACAAATTGTACTCTTGGAAGCCTCTCGTATCTGACTGCGTGAATAAAAGAGTCCTTGCTGCAGCATACAGAGGAGATGAATCAGCGAAGAGTTTCCTCGAATTCCAGCCCCCCCCCCCCCCCCCCCCCGCCTCATGGACAGTAGAGCCTCGCTCGCTCTCTCTCTTTCTCTCTCTCTCTCTCTCTCTCTTGCGGCACTCTCATAATTTCTCGTCACCGGTTGTCGCGTTTCCTATTTCCTGGGGGATATGCTCTGCCGACAGCACGGGTAGTCCCATCGACCTCGCCCTGTGATGTATACATAGCGACGAGACATATAGATCAGCGTATACAATGTGTAGCCCAGTGATTCTGTATGGTACCGGAGAGAACGCAAAGAGCTGGCCAAAGTTATATGTTGTCGTCGAGAGAAAGCCAAGCAGTGGTGCCTAATGTGCTCACTCATGTATCTCCCAAGAGAGAGGGAGAGAGAGAGAGAGAAAGTACCCTTTGGAACTTTTCAGGCAGAAATTCAGTCCAATTAATTTCCCAGCGTCATCCACTCCTGTGGCAATTCGCAGGTCAACGGCCGTGATGAGAGAGGAAACTGAAGTGCCCACGCCCCGGTAAAGAGTTCAGAAAGAAAGAATTTTATATATAAGGAGGAGGAAATATATAACGAGAACGAATTTGCCGTGTATTCCAAGTGGAAAATCGAGGGTATGATGCTAGGTCCTAGGGCTTGACTTTATATTCACGATTGCTTCTTCTTCGAGTGCTGAGATGCAATATTATGCAATTTTCAGTGTAAAGCTTCAAGTGGCTCCTCTTCATCCATACCTTCGGAGTAAAAATGCATGACATACACCCCCCGACGTTCAATGCATGCTTTCCATGCATTATGGAATTCCGACAGTATATACCATGGCATTATACCATGCATATACCATGTGCGTCAATGATCTCTAGTGGTTGAGCGATGAGAGATGCTCAGCTATATAGCCGATACACGATTGGCTATAGTTCGAGGTTCGTCGCGACGTCGTCTGGTGTAAAGGTGCGAATGCAAATGAGAGAATTTCGAACGTGTGCCATTGATATGCAGGCGAGGTGCATAGGTGCACGGGCGTCATAGTGGCTGAGTACCTTCTGTCTTATATATACATACATATAGGTCTTATATATACATACTCGAATCGGCCTGTATATTTTTTTTTCGGTCAACCCACCCGCGCAATCACGAAGTCCGAAGCTTCGAAAAAAATGGAATTTTCTCTCGCTACACTTGCTTCCCAATAGATTTACGCCATGCGTTGCATACAAGCGCTGTATGCAGATGTTAGGGTATTCCGAGTGTGGTGATTAAAGCAAATTTTTATTTTCCTTTTTATACGCCTATACCGACGGTATAACAAGGCCTAGCCTGTACTATACAGAACGTGTCCCCGCCAACATAGAAAATATTCGAGAGCGAATTAATTGGAGATAAGTTTCCCCAGTTTTATCAATTTTTAACGCGAATTATGGAATGATTTTACCCTGAGGTTATACGTGACGTTTTTTGCCATTTGTTATATAAGATTGTATATCGAGACACCTCGAAATTTCAAAATCCTAGCGGATTTATTTTAGATTACATTGAATCGAAAATAACGTCGACGTACAAAAGTGATGCTCGTATCTTCGATATTCAATATTGAAAATGATTTCATAATAGAGATATTCTTTAAATTATTATTAATCAATAAAATAAAAAATATATCTTAATATATAATAAAATAAAAAGCATATCTTCACTGATAACTTCATGATTTGACGGCTTAGCTTTCAGTATTATCAGTATTGGTTTCATTCTCTGCATTGTGCGGCGCGTGAAGCGCGACGTGAAACGGTGTGAGTGCCTTTTAAAATGCCTCACAGGGACATTTTCAAGGGGGTTTTGGGGGTTGAGCCCCCCCAACCGACGGAGCATACGCAATGCTACGTATTCTCGAAGTGTCATTCAAAATGTCCCCTCAGGACATTTTGACAGGGAGTTTAGGGGGTGGTGCCCCTCAACAAGCCGACAGGCTTGTTTTTTTTTTAATACGAACCAGAGCGGAGAAAAGGCCGGGCTATCACGATTTATCACTGACTGAGCCTATACGCGAGAGTTAGACTGAACGGAAAACGAATTATTCCCTCGTGTTTTTCAACCGATGGGATGTATCACGAGGTTGTCTGTTTCTCTCGTTGGCGAAGAGATCTCCTCTGCTGTATATCCTATATGAATCGGGCGTACAGGGAATAAGCCCCTTTCGTGGGTGGAAAAGTCTCGCGGCTGGAAGGTCCGGTTGAAAACACTGTCACGTTTATTGTAGAGAAGTATGAAAGGATCTAAGAAAATTTACGATCTTTTCTTGCTTTTCAATCCAACCACCAATACTTCTGAACGTTATAATCTCGACTAGCATATATAAATCACCGTTCCACGATTCTCGATAAGAAACGTCTTTTCACGGTTGATTAAGTTATACATAACTTTTTTTCAAGCGGTATAGTATTCAAAACCCATCCTATTTTTATGATTAATCTTTCCGACTGATTATTATATTTTCGATAAGTCAACTCAATTGACTCTCACGTCATAGTTTTGAGAAAAACATCACTGCAGAAAGGCGTCGATCGTCTTTATTTGTTAGTCCATATGGCCGATCATTATTACGAAGATTTTTCTGAAAAATTTTCGTCTATGCAGGTATATGCGTCATAACAATGCCAAATATCGAAATTGCGTTGGGGTCGCTGAATGAGCAGATGGATATAATTCGTAACAACCAAGAAAGTAATAATAAAGTAATAGATAAAGGAAGAGAGAAAGAGAGAGAGAGAGAGAGAGAGAGAGGTGAAAGAACTGGGCCGCGCGTCAGAGATGGTATGCATCGGTATATATATGTACCTCTCTGTTCTGCTTTTTGTTCTATATAGATATATGTAACACATATATATAACTATAGAACAAAAAGCAGAACAGGGTGGACAGATCAGGGCGCGGTTTTCGTGCTTCTGGGCCGTGCGCAGCTCTCAAAGTTATGGAGCCGTAGATCAAGCGCGTTCATTCGGTGTATACGCGCGCGGGGGCCGAACGGGAAATCGTAACAGGCGGCCGAGGTACCCGAACGGTGTGCGCGCGGCGCGTTTTGAAATGTGTAATCAGCGACCGTGATTTACAACGCGTCCTGATTGCTATCCGCGCTGCGTCTATATGTGTATAGGTAGATGTATATATACCAGTTCGTCGGTCGTTTCTGCGGTCCGCGGATCGCGAACCGGAAAACCGATCGACCATCAGCGACGTGTATATCCCCTGCTCGATTATATCCCTCTTTCTTCTCGCACATCTCGATATCGACTTTTCTCCCCCGCGTTTGTTTTTGTACACCAATTCTCTCCAAAATCGATCCTGAACGGATACGATCGCGGTGAAACGTTTTTGCGCCGGAAATTTTCTTCTGCATAAAATGGTCGATGAAAGTATAAAAAGTGCGAAGATTGATTGTAGGAAATAGGGAAGGGGGCTCGTATCGATGCGCAATGATGATGTATACGTTCAAAGACTCTTTTTGTGTACGCTGGTATGAATTCTCGTATCGTTACTCGGCGTAATTATTCCATTCCAGCGACGAAAGTAGGAGTGGAAGATTGATCGATGAAAAACTAACTCTGTTGTCAAAGTAAAAAATTAACGTTTGCATGTGTAATTCGTTATTACTGTATACAAGCGCTGGAGTGGTTCTTGTTGTTTTCAGAGACGACGATTTTATATATAGCTAAAGTGCCAGCAACGTTGTATACGTCATATATAGGGAGAACTGAGGTTGTAAGAAAAACGCTTGAATTTTTTTTTAGGTCAACTTGCTATACGATCGCATAGCTATAGGTGCATCGATGTATCGAAAAAATTTAGCAATGACTATAAAAGCAAAGAGTGTGCCACAGAGCGGGTATAAGAGTGTTTGTTCGTAAAAGCAAACGAGGTGTGTGTGTGTGTGTGTGTGTATGCGAGTGTGTGACCGTGTACACAATTGTACTCGGAAACCCTTTTTCTCCCTCACAATTCTCCCCGCCTGGTCTAAGTTTCCTTGCAACTGCATCGCGAGTGAGGTGTAGAGGTATAGCTGGTTCCGTCGTTGGGGGATGGTATATCGGTTTTTACCTCCGAGCCAATTTAAATTGATGAAGAGAGAGAAAGAGAGAGAGAGACTGGAAACATTTACGTGCTCTATAACGAGAAGCAGCCTCGATCGATATAGTCCGACGAAACCCAGTTTGCTTGTAGGGTGCGGTGGCCTGATGGCAATCCTTCTATATAAACCGCCGAAACATCGCGTGGAAAAATCGTGCTTTTATATTCACTCCGTTAGAAAACGGCATACATACGTGCCTGCCTATATCATGCATGCACACACGCGGGGGAAAAATCGTTCTTCGGTTACCGCTACCCAGGATTTTTTTTTTTTCACGATTTTGTACGAAACACTTTCTCACAATTTCTTTGGGTTGATGATTCGATGATATTTATGGAGAAATCATGGAGTGTGTGGTATTTAAGTTGGCCCAGCGATGAATCGCTTTTACGCGAGTTTGTAAAATCCAAATTACTAAAAATAATATCGTTCCCGCAAACACGGGATACTCTTGTACGCCGATCCGATAGACAATCATGAATAATGCACGCATCGAACTACAGTGGAATTCTGATTGATGAATGGAAAAAACGAAAAGTAAAAGTGGCATGAATAAATAAATTAGAAACAAAAAAAACTATACCTCTATCCGAGTCTTGACGATGTGCTATGTATACTTCTGCACGAGGCCATATATCTATATACGTCGCAGAGTGCGTGAAAAAGAAGAAACTTTTCTTTCTTCTCACAAATGTTAGTGGGTGCGAAGATGAGGAGTCGGAGGGGGGAAAGGAGCAAAAAGAAGTTTCCTCGACTTTTGCGAATCTCTCGAAGCACGCCGTCGAAAGATATACCCCGGTTCATTGTTTTCCTAGCCACGTACCGCACCGAGAGCTCTCCCTGGCTCTCCCGGCTATCACGATTCACCTGGCACGCAACTTCATATCTATTCATTTTTTGCCCTCTTCCCCCCCCCCCCCCCCATTTATCTCGCCACGCTCTTACCCGCTGGTACCGCTCGCATAACGACATATGTATAATGCACTGTAGACAGAATAAATTCTCTCGATTACGTCAAAGTTAATATGTACAATGTACTTTTCGTCAAAGAGGCTGAAAGACGATACCTCGGACCGTATGTAAGTTTATCCCTTGACTGCTACGCGGATTGTGTGCCGTCGACTCGCGCGCGAAAACAGCCTACGCGCGCGTATATACCTTCACCTTTCCCTTAATCACTCGCCCTTTTCTTATTCTCGCTTTTTTACACATCCATGCAGACGCATATCCTTCATGAGTGCGTTGGTTGCGCGACGCACGATCGCTAAATCTTTCGATCGCTCCGAGGCGCGTTCGCTTCGTCGTTTTTCTTTGCGTTTTGCCATCCCCACGAGGGAATTTCGTACGTGCAGGTATAAGGGGAGTCGAAGCCGGCAGGAGAATATTTGTTTCATACTAATCCGTATCGGGGCATCGCATATATACCGATGCCTGTTGGCCATTCGTGCTATTCACAGTTCGAGTACCGTTCCGTATCCCGGGGAATAAAAAACGTTTCGACAAAAAAAAAAGGGGGGAACGTCACTGCGTGTCGATGTACTCGATGGCTTTATTCCGGTAGAGCCAAATTGCATAACTTCATCACGCTCGCTCGAATTGCATGGAAAATGTATTCGTGCCATCGCCAGTTCATAACCGCGACCATTGTAGCACGAACTTTTCTAAAAAAATCTGTCAATCTCTGGCATGTAAATCCATGTTAACGGTGAAAGCTTCAGGGAAAGCACGCATATACACAGATAGAGTATAGCGCGTTAAAAAAAAAAAAAAACTCGCGGAAGTATAGCAACGGGGCTGAAAATTGAGCTTGGCACAGCGCACCAGTCCCAAGAGAGCGAGGAACAGATATTTTCTTGGGAAGTCACGGAATAAATATTTCATAAATGGAATAAACGTTATACGTCCTATTTACTTGGAATATATTACTCTGGCGGAAGCGAGGTCTTTTCATGGCACTATATACATTCTCATTAATGTCGTTGATATTTTTCGTGCTGTAAGCAAAACCTGATGGTCCATAGGGCCGAAATAACGGGAAAGTTGGCGAATGAGGCCGTAATTGAAAAATATTTTGATGATGATGCCCGTAAGAGCATCCGTATATACCGTGAGAGTGTGTGCTGAAAAAAAAACCACAGTAATCTGTTTTTTAGATAGGGAAATTTATCTTTTGAAAGGAATCTCGACGTATCTATAGTCGTATCTATAGTCGTATCTATAATAAGTACGAAGTTTTAATGCTCAATGGGGTGACTCGCTTGCTTATGCGGTATGAATCTACCGTGATCGCACGTATAGCTTCTTGCGGGGGTTGGGGGGGGGGGGGGGCAACGTCCTAATTACTCCCAAGGGCTCTTTGAGCTTTTATCTCTCGTGTAGCCTCAATAAAGCTGTGACAATATCGAGATCGTGAGAGGGAGAGAAATAATGATATATTGAGAAATATATAGATTGAGCATGAAAATAAAATAGAGAGAGTGAGAATGCGCCAAGTTATATAGAACGGCAGTGTCTCGATTGCGATGCTCCTGAAGGAAGTGTGCGATTTCCTAGGCTCATGCGATTTTATCGTGTAATATACGTAAATTTTATACATCATACATCTGTGTAATTTTTATTGCGTGAACAGAGACGGCCACGAATGATTATTGTAACTTCCTTCCCGAGTTTGTTTCGAACGACCGATCAAAATAATTCACCTCTCAAGGCGAGTCTACGATTTTTGACATTGCTATATAATATACCCATACATATATGCAATATTGCCTCACCACAACACAGGCCGAGGGAAATAAAACAAAGTTTCGTCTGCTTCCTTTGCACGCTTTTGTTTTCCGCTTTAACTTTCTCCAGGCCCTATCGCGCGGATTCTTTCTTTCTTATCAGCATTGGTGTAGCCCTCCCTGTCCTTCCTATAATACACACACGAGACTCTATCTCGCCATATTTCTTTTCGCGTGCTACAGATAATCTCCACGAACGGCCCGTGCATGCACTATACACATCGAGCCGACCGCGAATACTGCACTCAGAGTCAGCCTGACAAAGATCTTCTAGGAAAACACACACTTTCTCCGTGTATTCTGTATTATAATCTAGTCCGCGTTTCATCCGGTAATTTAGCGACAGGACGACACGGAGCAATTAAGGCGGAGGTGCACATGTACCACGTGACATTTGAGTACAAGTGAGGCAGTTGAAAATTCTTTAAGGTATTTCCTCGCAAATGACACAACCGATCGGGATAAAAAAGCTTAGCAACTGTTTGCAAAATACCGCAGTGACTGGGCTTATTTCATCCCCGATCGCTTGCAGATTAGACACTTTTGTATACATTGCTCCCACATTACTTGATCTGGCTCTCAAAGCTCGCTCTATATGAGCGCAGGAGAGTTTTGCAATTTCCTACTTTTTGGAAGCATTGTGATCCAGATGAAACAATGAGAGAGCAATGTTTCTAACTTGCATGGTTTTAAATCAGATTTAATTCGTTTTGAAAAATAAAAAATAAAAAATTTCAAACGAAAGTTATACAGCGGTGACTGAGACTTTTGTGAAAATTCAAAATTTCATACAATCGGAAATTTGCAACAAATCAATGGAGGTTGGCTGCTCTACTTATGTGTAAAATTTTGGCATGATTATATGCGACGGGTTCTCGGGTTATAACTCTTTGAATTCTGCGAGGTCAGCATGCACATATACATGCATACATCCAGAAATTTTTTCTCGGTATATTTTCTGAATACTTGGGACATTTGAAACACTTATATGCTTGAAAATCTCGAAAATAAATTTTTTTATACTAACATAGCATTCTCTCATGAGAATGCAAAGCTTTCAAAAAGTATACACTCCAATAACAACAAAAGTTAATCCACACTTAAAAAAATGGTTCGGGATTTACAATAATACTGTTATTGTTGGCCAGTTATAGGTATACTGGTGAAAAAATATTGCCCACACAGAAAATGCAGTAGCCCTTTTAGAAAATCCCGATTGCCGTAAAGTTCATACAAATATGACTAGTGAAGTATTTCTAATTCAACAATAATATCGCCGGTGAAGGCAAAGCAGTTTTGTCTACGGCGCCTATACTGCGCCTTTGTGGACGACACTCAATCGTCTGGCTAGCTTAGTCATTATAAATAGCTGGAAATTTATCGTTTTTGTAAATCAGCCATACTAACATAGCTCGCGAAACTACACTGTATTGTTCAAACAGCTGTAGTAGCTGATTTTTACATGCCTAGCTATTTCAACCATATAGTATGGCTGCGAGAATAACGTTGTGACACATAGCTATACTAATATGGCTCGCGCAACTATACTACGTTTTTGGAACACCTACAGTAATCTGTTAACGCGTGGTGTCTATGCCTCTGCCTCGCGCGAAAACGAAACCTCGCTACGCAAAATTTTGATAATGAACGAGTTTGTGAAGAAGAAACTGAACGAACGGAATCTTGATGAGCTTATACCAACATTTGGAGGTAAGTCTGTTCTCACTTATCTACGGAATATGTAAAAAAGGACTATTTTTCCTGTTATATAAACGCCATTCGTATAACAAGCGAATTTTTGTAGGTTAGGTCAACTGTCATTTTCCTGCAAGGAGAGTATCATATGTCTCCGGGCCATGGATTCTCTCAAACTTCCAGGTGTGTTTCATTAGCTCTAAAAATCAAGTCTCTTTTGCAAAATATTTATGTATGAATATCATTATCGATAACAGATGATTAAAATAAATATTCATGATTATGAAACATATTGGCTGAATTTTTACTGTGACCCGAATATCCCCTACTATATATACTTACCTATACGAGTATAGGTAGGTACAATATCCTGTAATTTATCTATGTAAAATGAATTTATAATTCAGCCATATTCTTTTGGTAGTATAGCTGGTACGTCTACCTCGTATTCTAGCGTTTATAAAACAGCTCTACTAGTATTGTTGGTATACAAAGAATTCTGCCTACACTGACAAAACTGCTATCTACGAAACAACATTGTATATGTTTGCTTCGGCTATAGTATGGCTGGTGTTCGTCTACCTCGTATGCTAGCGTTTATAAGACAGCTATACTAGTATGGTTGGCATACGCATAACTCGTGATGGTGAACTCAACCATACTATGGTATTGCTGAAATAGAGATACTTGTCAGATTCGCGGAGCTATTGGGTATATGTCTGTCATGACATAGTGGTATGCTTACGCCAACGATATTGTGTCAGTCATATTTGTATGGCTTTATTACCTAGATGGTATGGCAGTAGCGTATTTTCCCATATAATATGGCTGAAGCAATAATAATTATGGCTCGAATCGGGAAACTTTTTTTTCAGTGCATGCGAACGTCGTCTCGAGCATTATCGAGTAATTAAAAATGAGGGCCCGTTTGGGGCCTCTTCTGTTCTCTCATGTTCATCGTGGGTATGGTATATCTGCTGTATCGTAGCACTATATGCTACTTTAAAGTTCAGACCGAGCAAGAACGTAATTGTACTTCCCGGTAGAGAACTTCGCTCTGTACACATGTATATACCTATATCGTTGAAATATACATATACATAACTTACATCCTCTCACTATACTGAACGGCCGACGTAATCTCTCCAGCAACGAATTTCACGACAATCGCGTGTGCGCGCTCGAGCTCTTCCGGATTAAAGTCAAAGGGGTTCTGGCTCCTCCGGTCATCCCCGTCTCCACTCGGAGCTCTCTCGTCGGATGAACGGATGAACGTACAGAAGGATGAACGAGAATGCCAACCGGATATCGCAAGAGTACCCATTTACCTTACCAAACCATATACACATGTTTCGGCTTGGACTTTTTGACCATCAAACGGAACATCGAAATGCCGCTAGCTTAATAGCGTCTTAAATGCACATTGCACAATTCTTATCCGGTGGGTCAAGATCGATTTCCGGTTGAACACGACACGACCGGAGAAACCGGAAATCGAGTCGAGGAGAGAATGCGGGAAAGTTACAAAAATGGATGAGCTGCTATCGTCCTTTATGGCGTCATATTCTTTAATCTCTTGTAAAAAAGAAAAGAAAAAAAGCACACAGGAAATGAAACGGATGACGGATGAATATGAAAAAAGTCGTTTTATCTTCGAAAATATAATATAATGTGCCGTCTCGGTTGGCGCATTATTTCTAATTGAGTAGTCTCCATATGGCTTCGTCCTGCTCGGCCGAGGAGTTAACTTTTCATGATGCGGTCGTTATTCGCGTTTGAAGATCCTCGAACGTGCGAGGTCAGCCGAGAAAATGCTCGGTTGGACCTTGTTCATCCGAGAGCTTCTTCTCACTCATATGGCCACTGTACCAACGCGGTAATTTGTAATGCGGTTTCAGGGGCTGCCAGTGCCAGCAAAAAATATGTGGTATATATATATATATATAGGAAGAGAGCCAACGACGCGACGAGACCCCGAACGTTGAAACATGCCGGCACCTTTCTTTGCTTTCTTTTCCACACGTGGTTTTTTTTTTTTTTCGAGCCACGCGCGCCCGACGAAAGTCACTCGCAGAAGCAAAAGTGACTCTCCTCCAACAGCGGATGCGCATGCATATACATACAACCACACGAAACACATGCGCACATGCACAGTTTTTACCTCCCTTTTCTCTTCGAATATCCTCAACCCAGAGGTTTCCACCGTACCGTCTGACCCAGAAAAAAAATGTGTTTACCTTATCACGAAGGCGGATCAATAACGACAGAATGCGCCCTAATAGCATAACGAGATTAAGAGTCTTTACGTCTAATATGGTATATAAAGAATAAAAAATTTAGGACCCGGAAAATAAACCTACAAGCATCTTCATGAGCTTTACTTGATGGTTGCTCGAGTACGAGACTCACGGAACTAAAAGCGGATAATACAAAACGTGCACGCGTTTTTTTTTTTTTCGAGACCCTTCGAGTCGATGTGTCTGTTTCATCAAGCGAACGCGATAACAAATGACGCGTGAATAATTTATCATGTCTCAGAGATTATTTATCCACGCACTTTGCGTAAAACACGGTCGAAATCACAGCAGTCTACGCCGCTCTTTTAAATCTTCCTCATCCGATGTTTGCATAATTTTTTTTTCTTTGTTATTTAAATATTGCATATATGAACTGAACTTTGGCAAATTCTGAAATATATCTTTCGCCTCGGATTCTCACGCGCCACTCTGGCTATCGGAATTTTTGTTTCATTCGCTGTACTTCGTGGCTCGTTCACCGGGCAACAATCCTCGCAGAGAAGCGACACCCTAAAAAATTTTTCGAGTTTCTGCCGGAAAGAATATTACGAAATATTATAGTAAATATGGATGAAAAATCCTTTTACTTGAGCAAGAGAAGTTTCCTGATTCGTTGAAGGGGGCATGGCGTGTTATGATGGCACACGTCTAGTGAAGAAAGATATGAACCCCACCTGCAGCAGGCATGATTAAGCGGCGAGAAGCAAACGCTATTAATTCAACGCCCCGCCATATCATCCGCATCGCCACCCTTGTCTTCTGTCCTCCAGAGAACGTTGGTTGACAGCAATCCAGGCAAAGCGATGCTGGTCGTTGGAGTTTCGCAGCGTTGCATCCCTGCTCGCCGCGCTGCCGGTGTAGAAAAGCCGATGAGCGAAAGACGAGATGAGCCGAGCTTGCGATTCTTCTCAGTGAAATATTTCTATCTACACCTACACATAGTGCATATAGATAAAGAATAAATAATATATTTAGATAGATACTGGAGAATCTCTATATAGGAGATTTTCATCCTGCGCGTCATAAGTTTTTCAATTATAAGGAAGATGCTGATGCTGCCATTATATAAGACCTTGATCAAAATCCTATCGTCACGTTTATGGGTATTATATCTCGTTCATTATTAAAAGCCACGAATATACCTACCTCTCTCTCTCTCTCTCTCTCTCTCTCTCTCTCTCTCTCTCTCTCATAAAGCAATGACTCCGTTGATTGCGGTAAAATTACAACGCAACAATACCGGAAGTCATTAATAGTCTTGTAAGGTCTTCTCGCGTCGTAGGTTCCACGAGCAGTGAGTAAAAGCGCTATATATATATATATGTATGTACCATAGTGAGAGACGAAGAGGACAGCTTACAGGGAACGCAATTAGGACCAGTTGTCAACGCCTGGACGGCTTCGTTATAGCCGGAGGCCGCGGATACTCCACGGCTCTCGTTATACTTAATAATGTGTAGTTTCCGAGAATTCGGATTGCAAGATGAATGACGTTGACAAAGCTTAATCATTGTCGTCGAGACCTAATTAATTTATTTGGTTATTAATTGAACCAGCAGTATTATACATATACGTACCTATATGATATCGACATACACATGTCGTTGCTATGTATAGTTTGTGGGAGGGTCAAGCATCGAAGCTCTATTTCGTTTATGCGCGTACAGGTTTCGTCAAATATTTTGATTACTATAACTTGCCAATTGACGGTTTGCCCTTACGCGAAAGATCGATCGTCTTGTACCGTTAGCGACGAAACAACGGTATATATATATATATATATACCTTCAATCGCTCAACACGAAGCGGGCATCGCTTCGAACGGGAGTTCAAAGGTCTCCGGCTAAGTGGCATTTTGATATCGTGCCACGGCATACATGCGCGGTAAAGAACTGCTGACCGAGGCCTCGATAATTATCAATCGTGAACTCTCATTGCTCACTGACACTGAGAGCTTTCGCCGGGGACTTTTTTCGACCACGATCATGCCTCAATGCCGAAGTGTGTTCTTTCGGTAATAATATTCTGTCTATTGGATCTTGTCACGTGAACCATACTCGAAAAAGGGCGAGAAACTCACGCACTTGTTCAGCGTTACACACTGGCCGTAAGTTATAGGACATGCAAGTTTGGATATTTTATATATGCGAGTGTGTGG